>BPTQ01000008.1:88272758-88317375 GCA_019973895.1 Chrysanthemum seticuspe
ACACATCTCACAGAATTGACCAACAGAGAACAGATTATGACCCACACCTTCTACTTAGTAAACTCTAGAGATGACACTATCACCAACAACATAATCTCCATAACCCATAATAGCACCGAAATGATCATTACCAAATCTAACAGTCCCGATGAATTTGCTCACGAAGTTCATGAGCCGCGACCGGTCTCCAGTCATATGCTTGGAACAGCCTGAGTCCAGGTACCACAGAACGATTTGAACGATCTGAAGTTGAACACAGACAAGAATGGATAACTGGATAATTGGGATCCCCATGCAAGAATGGGTTCCATTTGGTTAGTAACAATGTTTGGAACACCCACATCAGAAATAGAAGCATTCATATCAGAAAGTGAGGCAATGGAATCGTTGTGAATAGATGCAGTACTAGTGTCAGTATTAGCCCTGTTCACAGTGTGATCACTTCTTAAGGGAATAGTTCTACCAGTAGGCATCCATTTTCTAGTGGGCATTATCTGATTAGTCTTAAGACCAACAGGTGTCCAATAAAAGCCTATTTTACTGAATGTTCTTCCTGTGGGTTTCCACTGTTTTCTAACTTTCTTTCGTTTTTGCCTTTTAGCCTTCTTAGCATGAATTTTAGCATTAACAATATTAACTGGACAATTAACATCATTAGGCAGAATAGTAACACCACATTCATGATTAGAAACAGAATTTAAGCAGACATCAGTACAAGGTTTGCAAATAGTATCAAAATTCGAATTAATTACAGTACGCCTATGGCTAATACTAGAATCAACACGATTCGTTTTATTCAATTCAAGCTTAAAGTTCCTAGATTGTTCTTCTACTCTCTTCCAGTGCACATTCTTAGCTTGAGAGGTCCTATCATTCCTTGTATTGTCTTGAGACTTTGACCTGCTCCGTTTAATGTCACTGATTACTCCTGTTGAGGGAATGGGAACATTAGTTGGTTTAACTACTCTTTGCATCACCTGTTTAGATGTACTGTGGTCTGAACTACATGCAGGTGCACTAAGGTTCACTTTCTTAAAACTAGAGGTACTGGGATTTGTACTCTTAGAAGGCACACTTGAGTTCTCTTTCTTAGCATTGACAGATTTGGAATCTGAACTTCTTAAAGGCACACAACGGTTCACATTCAAAACATTGGGAATCGAATGCATATCATACTTAGCATTAGGCATTAAGCATGGAATCAAAGGATTAACTCTCTCACCTAATGACTTTGGGCATATTGTGATCAAGCATTCTAAGATTTCTTGAGATCGTTTGGCATATAAGCATGCATGTCCAATTGCATTATCATGAGGTTTCTCTAGCTTATCCTCTTCAACAATCTCACGCAGACATTCTAGGCAATCCTTAAGGGATGAGAAGTATGTTTGAATGGCAAGTTTGTTGTTCCTTAGATGAGGAGGGACATATGTCACAGATAAAGCATATTTATTACAAGAGTGAACCTTTGATACAACATTCTCCCCATTGGTCATTGGCATTTTCCCTTTTACCTGACTCTTCAGATTCTCAATTTCCTTTTGCAATGAAGCTATTTGTTCGTTATTTTTGTTACGAGTGACTTTAATTGATTCAAATAACTCATTGAAATGACGTTTAACCTTTTCATTTTCTTCTAGAAAACTTTCATTTTCCTTTTGTAAAGCATTTACTAAGTTTTGAAGATGAAACGTTTGAGAATACTGAGAATCTAAAGGGGGAGGCATTTGGGAGCCTGTCATATTGTTCGTTTGACCCTTTAATTGAGAGATTTGGGCTTTCAACTTTCTGATCGTGTTGCACTGAGCTTGAATCTGTTCATCTCGTTTGTTAATTTGAAAAACTGCATCAAACTCTGGAGCATCTGAAGATGTCTTGATATTTGAAGTTTTGACATTTTCTTTGAGATGTTGATATTTTAGTTGTAAATTAAAATACTCAACTTCTAGTTTAGAAAAATGTTTAACCAAATTGTCGTGATCATCCAGTTCAATTTTCTCATTTAGTTTAGAATTAGTTTTTTCAAGCTCAATGACACGATCATGGGAGACTTTCAGGGCCACAGATAGTTCATGAAATTTGGAAGCATTAATAGAGCTATTTGAAGCAGTGAAAAACACATCTTGAGCAACACATTCAGTAATAAGATTCTCATTTAATGTATGCAGGTTCTTTCTCTCAATCTCATTATATTTCAGTGCACGCTCATAGTCACTAACTTCAACAACCATTGAATCAAATTCCTTTTCCATTCCCTTAATATCAGTTTCTATCCCCTTTTTAAGACTCTCAAAGTGATCTTTTAGAAGTTTAAAGAAGGGCATGACCTCAGTTAAATAACATTCTTTCATTTGTTCAAAACCCCTTTCTCCTTCAGTTATACCAGTGGGTGTGATCCTTTTCTTGCAAGTTTTCTCAAAATCAACAAATAGTTGAAATATAACGTATTGGCTAATTAATGTCTTGCTTTTAGTGGCAATTGTTCTAGGTACAAGATGCATTGGTGTATTAGGAGGATACACAGTCGCTCTAGGCATTTTCCAAAGGGGAGGGTTTGTTTCAACAATATTTTCCGCTTTCTGCTTATCTAAATCCTTTTTCCAGAAGACTTGTTCGGGTGTCAACAATGTCTGAGGCTTAAACTTGTTCAAGGAAATCCAGTTTTCTTTCTTGTAGTCATGAGGAGAGATAATTATTTTTTTCTCTATGCATTTGGGATCATTTTGTTTCTTATTCATCTTTTCCCTAGTGATTTCATTTGATTTCTTATCTTCCTCAGTGCACTCAACGCAACTATGTTTCTGCCTAGGCTTAAGGATTTCATTTCCATCATAAAGCCCTTATGAGCATTTCTAGCCTTTTTAATTACCTCTGGATTTGGTTCCTCAACAAGGGGAATGCTATGCTTATCGCTTAAGACTCGATGTTTAGTGACCATGTGAGTAGTCTGAATGGTGTTTCCTTGTATGTACAACTTGTTTTCAAGTTTGTTTTTCAAAGTTTTCAGATTAGAAAAATCTCTCAAGAGTTTTGATTCCTTTGCATTAAATTCTTGCTTAAGCATTTTCACATTTTCTTGAAGTTCTTGTTTTTGCTTAGCTGTTTTAGAAAGTTTTTCTTGCAAGGAATTTAATTCTTGTTTCAATACTTCTTCTCTAAACTTACTTTTTCTAATTACTGTACTCACTTGGTCATCCATTTCCTGCTCACGAGTGGTCAACTCAAATTTAGCACGTTGTTCATAAATAGCAACACGTTCTTTATAGGCATTTAGTTCAGAAATTACAGAATCATCAGGGGCACATGCAGTGTATTCATCAAAAACATAGTCATTGTTGACTGCAGAAGATGCATCACTTGGTACAACTTCACTTTCACTTTGTTTCACATATTGATCATATGTGACAATATCGATATTACCCATATTTTCAATATTTGATTCAATAGTTTCAGTTGATTGTACTTTGTCATGCATCTGTTGCACATCAGCATCATCGTATAGTTTTAATACCTCTGAGATGAGCTTGTCATGGGATGGGCCAGCTAGTGGTGAAGAAAAGACCTTGGGAGAAACCATTGGAGAAATGCTAGCCATAAAAATTGTGTGTGCCGTAGGTCCATCATCCACATCAGAGTCGTATGCATCACAATCAGCGACTTGAAAGGCATTCTGATGATTGTGACCTATCTCCTGAATAGGCTGCTCATCCACATCTGCATCATAGGTCTTGGCATTACCCTCAGCTAAAAACAGCAATTCCTCTTCATCTAAAGCAACACCATTGTCCTGAGCTTGTGCAAGCAGCATCTTATCTCTGAAGTAATCAGCATTCTGTGGACGCTTTGGAGATGTGCAGTTTCTTGCAATGTGTCCCTCACCACCACAGTTATAGCATTTGATTTTCTTAGCTTGACCTTGGTTACCATTCCTTCCTCGATTCTGATTGCCCACATAACCTCTACCAGCACCACCTCTTCCTTGATCATACTGTCTTTCCTGAACTGGTTGCACCACGATCCTTCCATCTTTAACAATAGCTTGATTGTGTGGGTTAGATGCTGTTCTGAGGTTGTTGTTGGTTTGTGGGAGAGAATTCATGTTTTGGCTAATCAGAAGAGCTAGTTGATTAATGAAGTTTCCCACGTGTGCATCAGCATCAGCTTGTTTGAACATAGGATCAGGAATGAGTTTGTGATTACCATTACCCAAGGGTATGACTTGTGAAGCTTTGGTTGTGATTCCGATGTTTGAGTAGAAGGCAGTTGAATCATTAGACGAGCTTGTCTCTCCCGGGTTGGTTTTGAACTGATTGAGAATCAATTTTTCAAACATAGCATGTCTCTCATTCTGAAGGAGGAAGGCATAGAGTTGCTCATAGTTTGTATTCTTCAATCCTTTAGTGAGCTTCACAGCGGTGACAAACTTGTGCCATTCGGGATTCATGTTGTTCACAAATTTCGAGTTCAGCTGAATGTTAGGCATAGTCATTCTGATGTTCCTCATGTCATTCACTAGCTTATGAAATCTCACATAGTACTCATAGACACTCTCATCTGGTTTCATCTTGAAGTGTTCAAATTCGTCATAGAGTTGGGATTCTCTGTCTTCCATAGTTAATTCTGAACCTGAGAGAAGCATCTTAACATTATCCCAAACTGCCTTTGCATCAGTGTTATGATTGATCAGCTTGTAGATGTCTTTAGGAAGACCTTGAAGAACAATGTTTGAAGCCCTGATATCTGCATCGAATCTCTTTTTATCCTTATCATCAAGCTCATCATACATTTTAGGTCTGTCCATTCCGTAAACAGGAGTACCATCTTCATTAGTATCAAGTATGTCTCTAGTCGTCTCAACTCTATATGGTCCTTCATCAATGGATTTGAGAATGTTAACACCATTTTCCTTTCCAAGGCAATACAATCTGATTCATTGAGCCCAAGAATCGTAGTCAGTTCTGTCAAGCATGGGTGGACGAGTATCTGAGCCAGCTGCTTGAACATCCTCGGCAATAGTGGAAATGATAGTAGGAACGTTGGTAGACATGTTAACAGATTATACGGGATTTTATAACTCTATGATTAAACCGGGAAATAGATTCTTTCACGGGATTTTACTAAATCAAGAGAAAACCGTAAACAATCACTCAAGTCGCTAGAAGATAATGCACTAAGTCGCTAGAAGATAATGCACTAAGTCGCCAACACTTAATTCGCTACACCACTAAGTCGCTAGAGTCCCAAGTCGCTAGACAAATGCAAGTCGCTAAGTAGTAACTCGCTAAGACTCAAGTCGCTAGCAAAATTTTGGCAGCAATTCGCTACTCAAGTCGCTAAAGATGCAAGTCGCTAAAGAGCAACTCGCTACAGACCAAGTCGCTACCACCAAGTAGCTACTCGTAGTGGAGAGTCCACTACTTGTACTGTAACTCGCTAGATCTAACTCGCTAGGTCTAAAACTGTAACTCGCTACAAACTAGTAAAGCAAGTCGCTACGAAGAAAATAATCCGTGAGCTAAGTCGCTATCAAGAAAAACCATATAAACATCACTTTTCAATCCAAAAACAACCCAACCAAGATGATTCAAGCTTATCAAATGAAAACCTAAAC
Source organism: Chrysanthemum seticuspe (assembly GCA_019973895.1). Lineage (NCBI taxonomy): Eukaryota > Viridiplantae > Streptophyta > Magnoliopsida > Asterales > Asteraceae > Chrysanthemum > Chrysanthemum seticuspe. The sequence goes on from BPTQ01000008.1 coordinate 88,278,370, forward strand.
ACTTGTGATGATTCTAAACATAAAAGTACTAACAAAATCCAAACTTTAACACAAGAAATCAACCAAATGATGCAAAAACCACTAAACTTTTTCAAACTCAAAAAACCACCTAAAAACCACTAGAAATCCAAAGATGTGCAAGATATGATCCAACCATGGCTCTTGATACCAATTGTTAGATATAACTTTTCACATACACATCAAACCATAACACAAAGTATCATATAGATGGAATTCTAGAGAGAGAAAGTTAGAGGTTTAGGGAACTTAGTGAGAGAAAGTGAAAGATATTATTATGAGCTCCAACTCTCTACCTTGGGAGGTAGAGAGTATTTATAGTCTTACATAAATCGCCACACATCGGGCTGTGGATCAGGCATACAGTGGGTAAAGACCCGTCTGTCCTCCACGGTGTTACTTAACTAAATACTACTTAACTTAAAAGAACTACGACTACGAGCTTTCTAACGATTACATATACTTGGCAGACAGTGAGAGCATAAATGCAGTGTTCACCATCAGTGTGAAGACGTTATCTCATAACGACTGGTTGATTCGGGTTGACAATGATGTTCTCAAGAGGATGGTCTTTTGTCCAGCGATGTGTAGAGGGTTGATGTTGATATACATTATGCAGATTTTAAGGATTCAAATGGTTTGTTGATGATTCCGCGACATCAGGTGCATCAGTTTCATTGGCAAACGGGTTAAAGAACGCATTTGGATCAAAATCTGCAGGTGGGGGTATTTCATTAAGAACATCATCAGCTGGTTCAGCGTCGTTGGAAGCAGTTTGTTCAACTGTTGTGGTAGAGTCAACTAGTGGTGCTTCTTCAACCGTAGTTGTTGTAGCAGGTGTATCATGTATAAGAGTAGTATCAGGTTGAGCAGCGGAAACATCGGATACACCTGGAGCACGTTCATCAATATCGTCACTGAACAGAGGAGCAAATAGTCTATCCATTTGTTGACGAGTAAGCTGAGGGCTTTGTTCAGCTGATTATGGGGTTTGAGGGAAGTTTAAGCGGTTGTGACCGGGTTCCAAGCTGTTATACTCAGAAGCCATTTCAGTGAGTTCATCAAAATGAGCATGAATCATTTCCATAACTTGCTTTGTACGACGATTCCAGATCCGGTAATCTTTGGAATTCTCACAATATCCAATAAAGACTCCAATGTCAGCTTTGGCTTTGAGCTTTCCAAAGTCATCACGATCATTATTCGGATAGCAAAGGGATCCAAATACATGAAGGTGTTTAAGATTTGGTTTTCGGTTGTGGAGAAGTTCAAATGGTGTTTTGTTGTGGCGTTTTGTAATCATTGAGTAATTCTGAGTGTAGCATGCAATTGAAACAGCTTCAGCCTACAAGTAATCTGGAAGTTTAGCATTGATTAACATCATTCTGGCAGCTTCTTCTAACGAACGGTTTCGTCTTTCAACAACTTCGTTTTGTTCTGGTGTGCGGGCAATAGATGTTTGATGCTCAATTCCCACTTTCTCATAATATTCCAGAAGTGTTTGGTTAACAAATTCAGTTCCTTTGTCTATTCTGATTTGGCGGACGGTGTTCCGGAGTTGAACTTGAATTTACGTGAGAAAGGTGATGATCATTTGTGGAGCTTGGTCTTTGCTTCGAAGAAAGTAGACCCAAGTCCATCGTGAGTAGTCATCAACAATTACTAAGATGTAGCGTTTGCCATTTATCGTCTGCACGCGCATCGGGCCACACAAATCCATGTGAAGAAGATGAAGCACATGCTGAGAGCTGTGTTCCACTTTCGAATGAAAATGAGCACGAGTGCTTTTCCCTTGTTCACAAGCTGAGCATAGGTGATCTTTAGAATACCAAAATCGCGGGAGACCTTCAACAAGGTTGTGTCGAGCAAGGTTGGTTATGGTTTGAAAGTTTAGATGTGAGAGACGACGGTGCCATAGCCAAGATTTTGTAGATGTAGCCTTTGAGAGTAAACAAATGGGAGATGAAGCAATCATGTCTTGCATGTAGATAGTGTAGAGACCGGATGAGCGTTGGCTAGACATAAGATCATTTCCTTGTAGATCACGAATGAAACAAGTTTTCTCCCTGAAAGCGACTTCCGAATCTCCACCACAAAATTGACAACAGAAAAGAGATTTTGACCGAGGCCTTCCACATAATAAACCCTGCTAATTTTGATGTTGCCATTGATGTAATCTCCGTAGCCCATGATAGCTTCGAAGTGATCGTTCCCGAATCTGACAGTGCCAATAAACTTTGTAACAAAGTTTGATAACAGTTTAAGGTTGCATGTCATGTGTCGGGAACATCCGCTATCAACAATCCAAAGGATGATCTGTATCACCTGCATTACACACAGACGACACAGATGGAGTAGAAGTAGATGTGGAACCCGATGAGTTAGAGGGTTCCATAGCAGTTATAGTTGAGATACACACATCAATGATTTTAGGCATCCATTTAAATCCTAGTGTATTATGTATCCATTTCTGCCATCTCCAACTAGTCTTAGCTTTGGTCTTAGTGAATGTGCTAGGTGGTACTACATTCCTTGGAGGTGATACAGGAGCTACAGTGACATCAATGCGTTTCTTAGAACCTAAAGAGGGCGGTTTACCAAGCACAGACTTAGAAGCAGTAGTGGGCCTAGAGGAATTCCGAATCTTAGGATTCTGTAAACAAGACAAGATAGCCTTAGCAACACACTTATCATGACAATCAGAACGCATACTTTTACGACAAATAACACAAGAAGCATCAGACTGAATATCAAAAGTACTTAAAGGTTCAGCATTAGTTACAACACTTTTTCCATTACATTTGCTAGACGCAATATCTAAAGTGGGTGCAACTGGAGTCTTATTCAAAGTCCTACGGTGTTCTTCTACTTCAGCATTCTTTATTTGTCTTTTCTTAGGTCGCAACTTCCTATTCTTCCTTGTATTGCTCCTAGGCTGTGAAGTGTGGACGTTTGGAAAAGAGGCAACTATTCCTATTTCAGTAGAGGGAAGCACATTAGTAACTTGTGTTTTGTCAGTAGGTATTCTGGGTTCACGTTTTCTAAGTGTTACGGGTGCAATTATCTTAATGATGCTAGGCTGAATTTGTTCATACTTTCCTAACATTTCCCTTAAATTAAAGATAGTGTGCAGCAGCTCTTGATTTTCAGAACGAAGATTTCCAGAAAAATTCATGACTTCTTTAGTGTGTGCAAGATAATGATCAAGTTTGTTTGATGCTTCATTACGAGTCTGTTTGAGTAAATCAAATATGACACCATATTCCTTTTTAACGTTAGCAAGTTCTTGTTCATATTTTGAGATTTGACATTTCAAAGACACGTTTTGATCATCCAGTTGCTCAATTTTAGGATTAAACGTATTTGATTGCAACTGGTGGATTTTGTTTTGCAAAGCAAGTTCACAATTTTGACAATCTTTTTGACACCATTGAAGACGACGTTTAGAATTTGAAAGTTCGTTTAACAGTCATTCATTTTCAGCTTTGAAAGACTCGATCTGATGCACATTATCAATATTCACAACAATATCAACAGTATCAACAGAATCAGCAGAGATATGATCAAATGCATATGCAACAGATTGTAATAACACAAGATTATTGATATCAGCACAGATAACGTTTTCCAAGAGACGATCAACATCTTTTCTCAATAATTTCTTTTTGCGTTTAGTATTTGAAATTGATGTTTATGTTTTCTCGAAAACTGTTTTCATGAGACCAAGTTCCTTGTGAAAATCCCTTTCCCAATATAGTGCACAATTTTTCAAAATTTTGACATGGGGTAAAATTCTTTTCTGAAAAATGTCTCTTTGTTCTCGTGCCAATGGCGAGTGAAAATGTTCAACTTTTATTTCAGACTGAAATTCAATCTCACGTTCCAAAAGTTTGATGTCAGATAAGAAAGTGTCAAAATATTTGATAACACGACAACTTTCGGCTTTAGTTTTTACTTCACTAAGTGAAGGTAAGGGACCATTAATTTGCGCACCATTATGTTGGGGACTAACTTCAGAAACTGGTGTGACAACCAAAGGTGTTTTTGAAGTATCTTGTTGTGTGAAAAAAGTTACGGCTTTTGAATAGTTAAATGGTTTGTTATAAACGACATTTTCCATTTTTGACCGACTCTCGTCATCTGCATCTAATTCTTCCATGCGATTATATTCCACAACAGTCATAATTGAATCCTCAATTCTATGTTCTGCACTGTAAACTTCAGGATTTGGTTTGAATGCTCTGTTTGAAAACTTAGGTTTGTAATCAGCAAGAATCGGACCGTATCCATTTGGATTTGGTTTAAAAGTAAATTTTTGAATAGTTGTGATTGACTCACCATGTTTATAAACGACATTTCGAAACTCTTTGATTTTGTGTTTTAAGTCGACAATTTCTTCAAGATAGTTATCTATTCGTTTCGTGGAATGCCTTTTGTACTCAGAGAACTTTGTTTGACAAGTTAACAACTCAGCCTTGGTTTTTTGAGTTTCTAAAGTAAGAGCGTTAAGTTGTTGTTTATGTTCATGTGTCATTTGTTCTATTTGAGACAACAAAGCATTCTTCGATGCGGCTAGATCACGTATCTCTCGTTCTAAAGATTTTTCGTTTTGATAAGATTTAGCAAAAGCGACTTCAAAACCTTTTTCACGTTTTTCTTGAGTTTTAAAAACTTTGATTTGTCGAATTAAGCAATCGTTATCCCTGGTTAACAGTGCATTTTGAGCTTTTAATTTCGTGCAAATTTCCAATCGAGAATTTTGGTCTTTAATTAAGGTCAGGAGCTCAGTTTCTCTCTCAGACAAAAGCTCATGTTGTTCAACGTAAGGCTTAACATGATCATTATTTAGATCCTCAAATATAACCACGGAGTCAACTTGATTATCAATATTAACCATAAGGTCATCTTGATCATCAAATATAACTACGGGATCTATTTGATAATCATCGGAATGAGATGTGGAAGACTCATGTTGAACACTCTGATCCTTGTCAGATGGAGAAAGTGGTGGAGATATCAGATCATTGATGATAATTGTTTGTTCAGGTACCTGAGACAAGCCATCAGTGTCATACACTGGGCCTGTATCACTCATGTGTAGAGCTTGCATTTGTGCCATCAACATCACTGCTGCATTAGCCTGCAAGTCCTCCATATCATCATCTGAGTCTGCATCTGCCATAAAGCTCTGTTCCTTATTGTTAAGAGTTCCACCAGCTTCATCCTTAAGAGCCAAGAGCAAAGCCTCTTTGAAATAAGAACATCCTCTTGTCCTCGGCTTAGGACATGCATTAGCCAGATGACCCTTTTCATTGCAGTTATAACAACGAAGACCATTAAGCCCATTCTGAGCATTCCCCTGTTCAACCACTTGAGCTCTCTGTTGTTGTGGAGCACCCTGCTTATTCCTTCCAATAGCATTAAACCCTTGACCACCTCCCATCTGACGACCATAACCACGATTCTGAACTTCAACACGTCCATTGTTCACAACAGCTTGATTCCTTGTGTTGGATGAGGAACGAATGCGATTGTTGGATTTGTTTGTATACTGACCGAAGGCTTTAGCAATCATACAAATCCTTGTTGCAATTCATCGAAAGTAGCAGAGTCCTCATCAGCTTCACTGTAAAGTGCTTGAGCATTGTTGTTGTTGTATGGAACCAATTGAGTTTGTTGAGGTTGTTGCTGTGACTCATCATATGGTGTGATGGTTGCAGTTGGTTGAGGAGCTGGTTGTTGAGTTGTTTGAGGAGGAAGATTAGTTTGAGCCCACAAAGCAAGTTGTTGATTATCAGGAATTGTCTGTGAAGTCGGTAGTCCACGGATAGTCCTTTCTTTTTCAGGTTCTTTTTGGTGAGGCTTCAAATAGTCGTACAACAGTCCGTATGTAGCATGATGAAGGTTCTTAGCTTGACGGAGAAAAATGATATACTTCTCCCATTCCGGACCAAGATTACTTAGGAACTTAGTGTTGACAGCAATTTGAGGCATGATGATATTGTGTTTGTCCAAATCATTAATGATGTCTGAAAAGCGATGGTGATATGACTCTAATGTCTCTCCTAGTTCAATCATGAAGTGTTCATAAGCCAAGTAGATTTTGGATTCCATGTCTTCCTGATTGAGTGTTGTGCCTTCCATAAGAAGATGAATATGTTCCCACATTGCTTTTGCTGTCTTTTGAGCATCAACACTTCGAAGGATTGGATTTGGTAGTCCTAAAAGGATGTATTGCATTGAAAGTTCATCGGCTTCATAGTGTAGAAGTTGATCACCAGTGATGTTTGAAACAGTAGCAATGTTGGTGACAGCATCTCTTGGTGGATTAGCATCTGGATCTGCGGGTGTGACAGTTGTAGGTATCTGAAATGGACCTTCCATAATGACCTTCTTTAAGAACTTTCCATGTGGCTTCTTTAGATCACAAAACCTAAAGAACCGAATTACCCATTGATCATAATTCCCGGGAGTGAGCATTGGAGGTCTATCAAGTGATCCAGCCTCATGAATTGATTGTTGGCTACTTAATGCTTCACACATCTTGCCAAACCATGTTGGTTCCTTCATAGTATTCCTGGATGGATGTTGATTGTAGAAGTTTGTGTAAGGTTGTACTTGAAGACTTGGTGGTGGTTGAACCATTTGAGGTTGTGGAATTGCTGCAAGTTGTGGAGTATGTTGTTGATTAAATTGTTGTTGATAAATTGCTTGTTGTTGATTCCATTGTTGATGTTGTGGACTTAGTTGTTGTTATTGTTGTTGTTGATTATAAGTATAAGGGAAATAGCTAGAGTATGGTGGTTGTGACATGTTGAAAACTTGTGTTGTTAAATGGATCTTTGTAGTCGAATGAACCTTTGTTGATGAAGTATCCTTAGGCGTAGATCACAATAAAGCCAAGTAACACTTATGCGTAAAAACACCAAAGGTACGCGTAACAGCAAGAGTTACGCGTAGGTTTAGCTTACGCGTAAGTAAGGAGAAAAGCACTAAAGTTATGCTTAAACAGTAAGTTAGGCGTAGAAAACTTAGGCGTAGGATTACCTTATGCGTAAGACAAAGCTTAGGCGTAAGATGAATCTTATGCGTAAAGGGTTCTACGCGTAAGCTTAAGCTTATGCGTAAGTTTAGGGTTTTGCCCAAATGATCTTTTACACTCTCACAGTGCAAAAGATATCTAAGGTCGACGTATTTTCAGGCTTATCCAAGCAAGAAAACACGGAGTAAACCACGAAACTGAAGATCAAACCAAGGAAAAAGTTACGCTTAAGTTTAGGGTTTTACTTACGCGTAGGATTTAGCTAAAAATGATTTCATGCACTTGATGTTTCCAAACCAGTTTTTTATGATGAGATAGCTTCAATATCACCAAAATAACACAAAAGTGTGAAACTTGATGATCCAAAGCTTAAAAACAAGTTACGCATAGAACGAAACCCTCTTAAAAAACTAAGCTAAAAAACAATGATCCACGCGTAAAGTTTGAAACTTCTTGCCAAAAACAGTTATTTTAACACCTAAAAACGTTGAAAGGACAAGAATCTTGGATTAAAAAGTGTAAAAAATCGATTTTTAAGCGTGACAAAGTTGTGACTGTTTTTACGCGTATGACCAAAACAAAAAACCTTCAAAAACAAATATGTTCACCCAACTATTTGGCGATTGATACCACTGTTAGGTCACCATATATGTAACACAAGCATCAATATGTAGAAATAAGAAAGAGATGAAGGCGGATGAACAATAACACACACAAACACACACGTATGATATGGAAAGGTTACGCGTAGGAGTATGAAAGTGAAATGGATTGAACAACCAACCTTCTAAGGAAGGTTTACATGTGTTTATATAGGGGAATGAACTAGGGCAACATCCAAGTTCCCTTCCTTTCCTATATGGGCTTGGGCCTAGGCTTATGGGCCTTCTACATAAGCCTAATGCTAATTACTAACATAAAGGCCATATTAAGCTAACTATTACATATGAATTACTAACACTTGAATTGAGGTTTAGGAGTGATTCCAACAGGTTGTTTATGTTGGACGTTGATAGATAGATATATAAACGTGTAATGAAAGATAAAGAGTAAAAAGCACATCACCACGACACAAGTATTTATTGTGGTTCGGCTACAAGGACACCTTCCTTGCCCTACTCCACTCCCCGAGTCACCTACTCGAGAGTTCGTAAACACTACACCAATCTCCTTATGGCGGAGAAGCCTTCACAACGTCGCTTACACCTTTTTCCGGTACAAAGCTAAATACCGAGTTCTTTCACACCAAGGCGAACCATACCTAACACAACGTCACCTACCATTTATACGGTGCTAGCCTAACCACCGAGTTCTTTCACACCAAGGAGAACTAATCCTATCACAACGTCGCCTACCCTTTATTAGGTACTAGGCTAAGCACCTAGTTTCATTACTATGGAGGAACTACTACCCTTCACAACACAACACCTAAACTCAAGGAGATCCACTCCTTGTTACAACACCATCAAGGATATCAACATCCTTGGAAATAAACAAATACCATATATGTATAACGATGCACCTCATCGATTATACGACCTAGGCATTCTTCCCTAATGCCACTTGATTTGATTCTTAGGCATCCTTCACTAATGCTTTTGACACAACGCTTGGCATCCTTCACTAATTCCTTCATCTTGACACCTTTATCATTCTTAACTAATGCTTTTGACACAGACGATAAGCACCTTTCACTAATGCTTTCGTCTTGACACTTTCGGCATCCTTCACTAATGCCTTCAACACAACATCTACGGAGGAAGAAAGAACTATCAACAAGAGAACCTTAGTTGTCTTGATGATGACGAAGCATGGCAACTCATGCACTTGAGCTTGCTCGACTTCAAGAAGTGGTGATCTCGCCTTTAAGAGGAACCTATTTTATTTTGTTGATGATTCGGGTGGTCTTGGATGATCAAAATACATGTTTGCCATAGTTAGAGAGTTAGTAGAGAGAGAGGGTGTTCTTGCTAGAGGTTTACACAAAGCGAATATTAGATTAATGAGAAGAAGCACCACCCCTTCAATGGATGGAAGGGGTATTTATACTTACAAATACACGACCTCCTATCGGCCTGTGGATCAGGGATACAGTGGGTAAAGACCCGTCCTTCCTCCACGGTGTTGCACTACGCTAAACTAAACTAATAACTAACTAATAAACTGATAAATAACGTAACTAACAACAAGTCTACGAGCTAACTTAAGCTAGATAACATTTGGGGTGACCGACTCTTCACTATGGAATTTTCTAATTCCTAACAATCTCCCCCTAAGGGAGGTCACCCCATGTTTTACATTTCAAATCCTAGCATTCTATTTTATATTTGTTCTTGAGCTCGTAGACTTCAATTCTTCATTTCAACAATCTTTGTGCTTTAGTAGTGATTCTTCAAAGTCCGCACTGATTTGTACTTTTAGTGGAGGCCTTTAACTGATCCACATCTTTGATGATCTTCGAGCTTTCATTGAGATCATCAGCCTCAGTAAATCTCTGGATCACCCTTTATTGTGTTGCCATCATGTGAAGTTGTGACTTTCGGACCGACATGCTCACACTTTTGAATCATGACATCTTTCCATCAGAGTAGCGGAAGCCTTACTGGTTCATGATATTTGCAGCAGCGTAGCAGAAGCATAGTATAAAAATATCAGAACCAGGTTATGTAGATATGCACCAGTCATGATTTCTTCAATTAAGTGTGGTTGCTGTGAACATGCGGCTTTGGATTGACTCCTGAATTCTGATCAGCTACAATCGTCGGGGTGTACCTGCATACGACAGTTAGCAATAAAGCGCACGAAAGTGTCTTTGATCACTTTCGTTGAATTGAGGTACACGGCCCACGGTTCCCCGTTGATCAGTACAAGTACTGCCTGTGATCAGGTAGGATTCCTAAGAATCTCCTTGACAGGGTTTCGCAGCTGTTCTAGCTGTTCTCAAACCGGAACGTCTCAAAGAAGACAACACGGAGTGAGTGAACCAGCAAATTGAGATTCACTGATTGATGAAAAATGATTTGAAAAAAAATCGCGTATTGCTTGAAGAAAGAGTTTTGCAATACAACGAAGGTTTTATGAGAAAGATCAATTTTCAAACAAAATACTTTTTGTATTAGAGAATGAGTACACATTCGACATGCTAGCGAAAAGAAGAGATTCGCACATCGAACGGTTTTTCTAAAAGTATTTTTCAATCAGAGATACTTTTTGAATTTGAAAAACATAAGTACACATTCGACGTGCTAGAGAAAAGAAGGTTTGCGCATCGAATGGTTTGTCCAAAAGTATTCGTCAATTCCAATCCTGGACCAAGGTTGATTCAAGACTGAATCGCCCCATTGTTTCTATCCAGTTGTCACAAGTTTGATCTTACGAGAAGATCTCACATGTCACCCACCAAGAGCTTGTTTGATGTTGGCTCTAGAAGGATTTCCATCTTCATCGTGAATATTTTCATATCACTCGGATGTTCTGGCAATACCACAAGGATAATGCGTAGGACTCTTAATATGTACTTACTTTCCACATTGTGTGAAACAGCAAGTCTTCAATAATTTAGTGTCCTAATGAGATATTGTGGATGATCTCTTGGCTCTAGACTCAATCGTGCATATTTGGTTCCTGTGCCGGATACTAGGGAGAGGGTCTCCTTCTTCAATATCAACAATCTCTAAGAGAAAGTCGATAGATAATGTCGGTTCCCCGTGAGAATGAAACAAGCCCTTTTAAGAGGAACTTGAGTGGCTTGGGAAGTTTAGTGCAGTGCGTCACTGGGTCCATGACGTCTTGTCTTCAATACCAGTGTTACCTTAGTAACAACCAGTAGCATATGTATTGAACCCGGTTACTGCCCTAAGGTTGAATTGATGGAGGGCTATTTATTTTCACCCTTTTTCACATTCAGTTCCTTTTCATTCTTCAACCCCTTCAGTGCTTACCGAGAATTCATAACTAGAACCTTGTTGGGTTTATTCCAGTACTAGCTCTGTCTCAGTCCGCACTCTTCCCGTATCTTACTTTTCTCCTTTTTTCAATATACCTAAGGACTCTACACTATCTAGTGGATTGTCCCTGGGTAGATCCCTCCGGTTCTGGCGGATCGTGGGAACTAATACCTAACCTAACCATCCTTATAACACCATGCATAAAGTAAATTGGTCGGTCTTTTGATACAGTTCATTCTTCCTTAAAACCAATTGAAAAATCATTTGGAAAAACAATCAAGGTACTTGTGATACGAGATCAAAGCATTTTGTACCTTAACAGTTTTGATCATTTAGAAAAAGCTCCACCTCAACATGTGCATATGATTTTGAAATTGTTTAGTACATGGAGGCAAAAGTTCTTTGAAATAATTTCTTAGAAATAATTTCTTGATCACAATTTCCATGGAAAAAGCCATTTGATTTTCATGGTAAAATTCTCCCCCTCAATATGTGCATAGGATAAGTGAAATCATTTTTATCACATAGAGGCAAGAGTTCTTTTGAAGCACATCCACAATCACAAAATCCATTAAGAAAACCATTTTAAAACACAATCAAGGTACTTTATAATCTCTTTTTAAAAAAACTTTTGTACCTCGATGGTTTTGCTCCACCTCAATATGTGCTTCGAGATTCGAAAGCGTTTAGCACATACGAGAGAGCATCCTGCACAATTGAATCCAAACGATCACCTTTTATCAAATTTCATTATTAAATCACAAATTCTCCCCCGATCAAAAATATCAAACCCTTTGAGATTTTGGATCCCAAGTGATTTAATACGGTTTATAAAACATGGGAGAATATGTGGCCTGGTTTAAATACTCATCATGTTTTTGGATAAATCCTCCTCCTCAAAATGTGCATTGTGTATGAAATCGTTTGGCACATGGAGGCAGGAGTGCCTCTAAAGGACTAAAACTGATTCCATTAAAACAGATTTGAGATTTAAAACACGATCTCTACCCCGATCAGAAATATCAAACCATTTGAGATTTGTGATCCCAACTGATTTAAATCATTTAGAAAAATTTGGGGAAAGACGTGGCAAGATTTAATTTTGAAAAATGACAGATAAGGACCAGATTTAGACATTAAAGATTGTTAGTGTCAGGTATGATAGTTTTTAAGAGATCTTTAAGTAAAATAAAACTATTTCACAATCAAACAAGAACAGAAAAAATTTCATTTTGACAGATCTTTGAGTTTTAAAGAAAATCATACCATGACATAACATTAAATCTTTAGATCACCACATAATATCGTACAAGCGGACTTCTGATGAAATATTGTTTGAAAATATTTTATTTTAAATCACACTCCCCCTCAATCCATGACATAAGTCAATGATTGAGTGACTTATGTTTTGATAAAATGAAGTCCGGTGATTTACAAAATTTAGTCCAATTTATTTTCAAAACAATATTTTTCCATTTTCAAAAACAATATTATTCAAAGTTTTAGAAAAATAGTATCATTCACTACTTGTCCTGCACAAAGATACATTAGGTGGTTGAGAAGCTTCCGTTGTTGCTGTAGGGCTTGGAAGAAAACCGTCTGCCGATGCAGTGAGACTTCTTCTTACGTTGCATTTTGAATGCCAACTGAGGTCAAATTAAGCTCCGTTTCTTCAATCATTTAGAAGAAAACCATCTGCTGATGCAGTGAGACCTCTTACGTTGCATTTATGCCAACTCTCCATTGAAGTCCAATTAAGCTCCGTTTCTTCATTTGTCAACCCAAGATATCGTTACCCTTTCCTTGCGGCATCCAATCATGTTCAATTGTGGGATCCGGATCGGGAACATTCTTTTATACCAATATACATGCATACGTTAGTGAACACACATACAAATATATGGTGGTCGACCTCACCCAAACAACAATCGACTAATAAAAGTCAATGCAACATATCAATCAGATCATATAAGGCGTGGGGTTTATGTGTTAATCAAACTCTAATCATCTAATCCTAACAATCTTATCCTAGGCACCTAGTCCTTCAACATAGGTTAACATCATTTTCTATTAAGCATATTAGGATAATTAAGAAAGCCCGTTAGATGATATAGATTTGAAAACATTCTCCCCCTCAATCAATGACTCATTTTTCTAAAAAGTTTAAAAGCGCTGAAGTCATTGATTGAGTCTTCAATTTTTTTGCGAAAACTCTGAATCTGATTGATTTATAAGCAACTCATTTTCCACCACTTTTTGAAAACAACAAATATTTTTCTGAAGAATTTTAGACGGAAAAACATTTGTGTAGGAACAGCAGTCCTTCGACATACTTTCCTCATTTTGTTTTAGGATAAGTGCACGAAATATTTGAAAATTGTTTAAGCGTAGCACTTTCCTTCTTTGAAAAACGGGTTGCTATCTGAAATAATAGCAAGCCATAGTTTAAGCACGGGTCACAGTCTGAAGTAACTGCAAGCCATAGTTTGAGACATGTTTTGAAAAGAAATATTTACACCTCCTGCTTGAACTTCATCTATGGTCCCGTGCCATTATTGAATGACATTTCTAAGACCGCAGATGTTATCGATACCAGAAGACATGTCTTGAGAAAACATATTTTTGGTCTTTTTCAAATTTTCTGAATTTTTATGGATTTTTGAAAATTTTATATTTTTCTATTTTCTTTTTGTTGGTTTTATATTTTTGTATTTTGTTTTGCTGGTTTTATATTTTTGTATTTTTTTTTTCGAATAAGTATTTACAAGGATAGATTAGATGATATAGTTAAAGAAGATGATGATACGAGTACCGAGATAAGGATATTGAGCAGCACGTCGTAGAAGATAGAAGTCATCAACTCTTAAACATTCACCACCAAAGCTTCCAGGGCTCTTGAATCGAAGAGAGAAATTGAACCAACTGAAAGTGAGACTCTGGCAGCTTCCCCCCAAACCGAAAATCCTTTGGATGAGCAGATTCGAAGCTCTATTTCAAGCTTTCCTTAGCCAGGTGCACAGAGAAGCACACCATTATCATAAATCCCGCTGCTCCTATTAAGACCGATAATCGAGATTCTCCATTCGGGGTTATATCATCCAATAGAACATCAGCAACGTTTCATCCCACACATAAATAATCTTCTCAAATTTCTTTTCCACTGAGGTCCGAAGCAATCCATTCCAAAAAGGTGTCAAGAGAACAATTCCCCCCAAGTAGTTGAGTTGATGCAGTCAGTCTCTTTGTATAATGCTCAAGAACTCTCCCGAATACACATCATGAGGGTAATGAAGAACAACTCCCCAATGTTCACATCTTTCATCCCTGATGAATGTGTATGAAGCTCAAGAACCCGAAGTACACCAATATCCAAGAACTCTCCCGAATACACATCATGCCCGGAAGGAAAACACCTCCCCAATGTTTGTGGTAAACAATGGCTTTCTTCCCTGATGATCGTGTATGAAGCTCAAGGACCCGAAGTACACACATTCCCCAAAGAGAGAACAACCGATAACATTGAAGAAGCAGGCCGAATCACTGATTATCTCTGCGGGTAACAATCTCTGCGGATGTCAACACCGGAATAAGTGATTATATCTCTGAATCACCGATTAAGCCCTCAAGTAAAACAGCTGAGCATCCCCAATGTACACAATCTCTCTCCCCTGATGATTGCGATAACATCGAGATCATCACACACCAGTGTACCTCATTCATCTTCAGAAACTAACTCTAACATCACTTCCCCCACCTAGTTGGAATAAACACTAAACGCCATGAGTCAAACCTTGAGTTTCTCTGCGGTAATGACATTTGTCTTCCCGGGATATCTTCAATCACTTAGAAGTATTAAGTTCATCAAGTTTTCTCGCGTTTAGATACGTGTCTCCTTCCCCCTTGCTGGTTTTGACACTTCAAAATCAGCAACACCTTATAAGCCCGTATACTAGAAATTTGTTGAGAAGAACACTTGAACTCTTGTGAGAATCAACTTGCTGAAGTACATAGTGAGCAAATATAATTAGGGATTAAATTTGACTTTTCACTCTCCCCCAATTAGTGCTCTCCCCTAAACTGACAATCTGTTTGATAAATGCCCAGATTAAGAAGAAGTCTTTAGATCGTTAAATGCAACTCGTCTTTAGTCTTCTAACATGTATCAGAAAATGTAGAACCGACTGAAGACTCGACCTTCTTCAAGATTGTCCAGTTGGGGAATAGAAAGTCAACATCTTCAACTCACCAAAAACAAGAACATCACCAAAAAGCATCCCAATCAACTTACATCTCGCAAATCCCCTTAACTAAAATCCCTCCCAATCAAACAAGAACAGAAAGATGTTCATCAAGGAAATCAGCAATCAGGCCGCAACGAACACACAAAATGGTAATACCAAGCAATCAATCACATCAAACAAGAACAGAAGGTTGTTCGGAATCATCATGTTGATGTGCACGTGAAGCATTAACCGGAAGCACTTTGTCAATAAACTCATATCAGCTTGTGAAGATGTCAACTACTGGCTCATAGAAGAAACTCCATGTAACGATGACCCGATAAGAAGAAGATCGGTTCTTACATGAGTTTGGAGCCGTTTGACCATTTATTCTCATAAATCAATCAACCATGCAGTAATTTCACACTTCTTCTCCCCCTCAAGAATTGCATACGGAGTTGCCATTCTTGATTAAATAAGTGAACATCATCCAAATGTAGTCTATTCACACTTCTCCCCCGCAAAATTAGCACAGGATGTCGCCATCGTCATTATAGTTGAGAAAGTGGAATCAGAAAACAATCAACAGTAGCCCGGTTCACTTGATGACTGAAGCGCATGGAAAAAGTATGAAGAATGTTGATGAGAATGGTCATAATAAGAAGATTTCTCTTCTTCAGAAGATAAAGCGCACTGACACGTACACCTTTCTTTTCTTTAGAGAACGAGGCATGAACTGAAGTGTTCATACGTAGGGGTGAAAACGAGCCGAGCCGAGCTCGAGCTCGTTTAGGCTCGAGCTCGGCTCGTTTATATATAAAAAGCTCGAGCTCGAGCTCGAGCTCGTTTCGAGCCTTACATTTTGAGCTCGAGCTCGGCTCGTGAAATTTTTCACAAGCTCGAGCTCGGCTCGTTAACACAAAGCTCGACTCGTTAACACAAGGCTCGAGCTCGTTAACACGGTTATATGTATAGAAAATATATATACGTATATATTTCTAGGGCTCGTTTAGGCTCGCGAGCCTAAACGAGCCTTTTGTATAAAGCTCGGGCTCGAGCTCGATTATTAAATGAGCCCAAACTTAGGCTCGAGCTCGGGCTCGAGCTCGTTTAGGCTCGGCTCGTTCGAGCTTTTTTACGATCCGATCCCGAGCTTTTCACGAGCGGCTCGGCTCGTTTCCACCCCTATTCATACGTCATAAGAAGATTTCTCTTCTTCAGAAGATAATACGCACTGAAACGTATACATTTCTTTTCTTTAGAGTACGAGGCATGAACTGTTGTGTTCATACGTCATAAATCTCTCTCTTTTCAGCTCTCTTAGCAAAACATGTAATCAACCCATTATCATTCAGTAGGCTCTTTGTCGTGACAGCTGATGGAGAGAACCCAATATGATGAATTTGACCCTGAAGTAAACTAACCCGAACTCGTGACTTAAACTTGCACATGTGTAACAAAGAGCGGTGCCGAGAACTCATGCTCCATTGAATCTCTAAGTACTCTATACTCTTCAACCAACCAACCATCAAGTAATAGATGTACATCACCTCTTGAAAATCCACAATTGAATGTGACACTGAGCACTACAACGTAACTCCTTAAAGTGATAGTTATTTTGTGGTGGTATGAGCCCAATTCCCCCAAGTGGTAAAAGAAAAGGTAAAAGACACCCAACAATAACTAGATTTCCAAGTCTTCGATTATGATAGTAAGCTCGAACAAGGATCATGAAGAATCTTCATCCAACCATCCCCGATACCTTCAGATACTAAGTACACTCGCCCGTGATAATTCACTTCAACCTCAAATAAATAATATTGAATTAATGCCGTTGTCACATCCTCTGGTTAACTGCTCAAATCTAGCCTTCTTTGACATTTAAACGAACTCTGATAATGGTTTCATCCCGACCATGGTTAAAAACACGTAACCCCGTAAAATCATGTAAAACCCAAACTGTCATGAAGACAACCCAAACACATACCCAATTACGGGATTTTACAGTTCCATGGTTTAAACCGAGAAATAGATTCTTTCGCGGGATTTTACAAAACCAGGAATAAACCGTAAGATAGTTCCGGAAATGCACTTTACTATTACCAGGATGTTTCCATAGTCACGGGATTTTACAAGTCTATGATTTAAACTGAGAAATAGGTTCTTTCGCGGGATTTTACAAAATCAAGACAAAACCGTAAACAGTGACAGCTTGAATATGTAATGACAATTTTGGTTTCGGTGAATATCTGTTTTAGGGGAACATGCAGCGGTTCATCAACAGTTCATTATCCAACATCAACAATCATCCAATACAAACTTTGGTAAATACATCATTCACGCATTCTATCGGCTATTGTAGTGACCACACGGAGAAGTAAACCCGATATATCAAACTTGATCATGAAGTAGAATTCCCCAGATATGTTACTTAAACTTGTGCTCATCCTTGTGAAAAAGAAACGGTGTACCCAATGTACAAAACCTCTTGACATATTCTCAAATGCGTGAGACACCGAAGTGATAGTTACGTTGTGGGTTAAACGAGATAGAATCACAACCGTAATTAAATAGCCAAGTCTTTATCACACTCAATAAACGCCCAAACAAGTCATCTTCGCGAAAGGGTAGAAAGAAAGAAGACGAAATAAGTAAACACGCCCGGAAAACCTCACTTCAAATCCAAATAAGAAATACCGTCCAAACAACCTCGTAGTCAATATTGTTCTACTTTTCAGTTCGAGCCGTGACAAAATATTATTCGTGAAAAAGTATACACCAAAGTACCATACAACATAACCCAACAAATATCAGCATCATACCAAATCTCGTCGTTGAATCACTTCAACAAAGCTCATCATCAAAACTCATATAACCCTAAATCTCATCTTGTCCAAATCTCATAAACACGATCCAATTTTGCGAAGCCCATCAGTCCATCATCCAATTCATAATATACATCATCGGCCCAATCCATCAAGAATAGCACCCGGTCCGAAAATAGATCGTACATATCACTTCAGGCATATATCCGGGTATACTCTTTGACTTGCCACACATGATATCAAAATGATTTAAACAAAGTGAGTTCCATCATTTAAAGTAACTAGTAATTAAATTAAATATATGATTGATCATCCCACTTAATTACTAGTACCATGGTAGTTAAAGGATCCATAACTGTACGACCAATTTGTCCGACCATAACACATAACCATCCCAACAAGGCTCGTGAATTAATGTATCCTCCTTTGAAATTTATCATAAAAAAAACCACTTTTAACTTTATGGCAACAATTTGTATCCAAGGATTTTTATACCACAAAATATTCGGATGACAAACTTGAAGAAATTCCAATGCCCAATATTACAACCAGCTCAATGAAATACTACCTCCAGCCCAAGTCCAATTGATAGTCATGATCCAGCTGCAGCCCATTAACCAAATCAAAAGGACCGACCCAACATCTTAAACCACTTACTGATTTCAACCGGATATAAGTAACTTGTCACAAACCAGTTTAACCTAACCCTACAACATATTGAACGCCTCACTCTTAACCACTCTCTCCAAAACAGATCTGAGGAAAAGGAGCGCAACCTTCTTCCTAACTTCCAACTAATATCTCATCATTCATCAAACTCAAAGCATCAATCAGTAGCAACTATACCAGTTTAATCCGATCAAATAGACACAAACAACAATTAGATAATCCTTCAATTAAACCCTAATAACATTCAGGCTTAATTCCTCCGCCCTCATCACCGCAGAACGTACTCACAATAGAATAAAACAGCCGACCACTCCTCTCACTCAATCACATCTAACAATTAATCATCCTTGTCACAATAACGAGCACCTTCTTTGTTTGTTAATCAGATTTCGTTGGAAGCCGTTTATCCTTAGGAGAGGATGCCACAGGGATGGCTTGAGTGTTACCTCAATCGAGTATGCCACAGGGATGGCTTCATCCTATTTGATTCATCTTCAAGATCCATAATGGGTCTCGGGTAAGTCTATAAGTATTTATGTTTTTGAGTTTGATTGTACGAGCCAAAGAAAACAAATAACATAATTGTTAATTTGTTTCTCTTTACTTTTCGGAAATGAATTGAAGATAAATCTTCTTACATTTATAGATCCGTGATGATGTGGTTCCACGAAAAAATATCTTGGAAAGATATAACCGTGAACCTTCTGAGATCAATTTGTCATTTATGTTTCGAGTCTTGGATGTGAATGAGAGATGGGGAGTGATTGTGAGGGTTAATTGGAGAGTCTAGATGTAGGTTAGATTAGTTTCGGATTGGATTTAATTGATGTGGTTGACTTCATTTTTCGGATCTGTTGTAGTTGTTTCTTTATCCATTTCGTTTTCATTTCTTAAAGAAATATGGACCGGTGATGTATTGAGACTGAGGTCCACGAGTGTTTGGTATATGGTTTATTTGTGATGTGGTCGAGGTCTTGTGGTCATGTCTTCTCATTCTTCATTTCTGTCGCAAAACCATTTTACACAACTCGCCACGGCTAACTCGCCACAGCTAACTTTTTCAAAACAATATTTTCCATTTTCAAAACAATTTAATTAAATTATTCAAAATTGTTTAATTAAATATTTTAATAATTTAATTTAATTAAATCTTCTTACATTTATAGATCCGTGATGATGTGGTTCCACGAAAAAATATCTTGGAAAGATATAACCGTGAACCTTCTGAGATCTATTTGTCATTTATGTTTCGAGTCTTGGATGTGAATGAGAGATGGGGAGTGATTGTGAGGGTTAATTGGAGAGTCTAGATGTAGGTTAGATTAGTTTCGGATTGGATTTAATTGATGTGGTTGACTTCATTTTTCGGATCTGTTGTAGTTGTTTCTTTATCCATTTCGTTTTCATTTCTTAAAGAAATATGGACCGGTGATGTATTGAGACTGAGGTCCACGAGTGTTTGGTATATGGTTTATTTGTGATGTGGTCGAGGTCTTGTGGTCATGTCTTCTCATTCTTCATTTCTGTCGCAAAACCATTTTACACAACTCGCCACGGCTAACTCGCCACGGCTAACTCGCCACAGCTAACTCGCCACGGCCAAGTCGCCACGGCCAAGTCGCTAGGCCTATGACAAGTCGCTAGCCTTTCGGTTTGACTCAAAAGTCAAACCGTCACCAAGTCGCTATATCATGAAAACACATAAATCGCTAACTTGTCAATACAAGTAGCTACTTAGATTCAATGGATCTGGATGAAAAAAATGTCTAAGTCGCTAGCAAGATTTTTTATGTTTTCCGATGAGTTTTCCGGCTACTTTCCGACCATATTCATACAAACCCAGAAAAATTAATAAAAACATCATCATTTTGCCTTGTATGACCACGCATAATGCACGGTTTGGATCAACAGTCATATAAAAAATATTCTATTAACTGACTTAGGACAAAAATGACAAGACAGAAATGAACTTTGGACCAAGACATATAATTTATTGACCAAAGAAAAAAAAGATACAAACATGTTAACACTGATATACCACAATACTCGAAAAGATATTTTCCGACCATACAAATACATAAAACAGTTTCGAACAAGTATCAAAACCACAAAAGAATCATCAAAACACAAAAACCTTGGCTCTGGTACCAATTGTAGGATCGAATATTTTATTGTGTTGATGATTCGGGTGGTCTTGGATGATCAAAATACATGTTTGCCATAGTTAGAGAGTTAGTAGAGAGAGAGGGTGTTCTTGCTAGAGGTTTACACAAAGGGAATATTAGATTAATGAGAAGAAGCACCACCCCTTCCATGGATGGAAGAGGTATTTATACTTACAAATACACGACCTCCTATCGGCCTGTGGATCAGGGATACAGTGGGTAAAGACCCGTCCTTCCTCCACGGTGTTGCACTACGCTAAACTAAACTAATAACTAACTAATAAACTGATAAATAACGTAACTAACAACAAGTCTACGAGCTAACTTAAGCTAGATAACATTTGGGGTGACCGACTCTTCACTATGGAATTTTCTAATTCCTAACAAATCACACAAAAACAAAAGACAAACTATCTCTTGGATCTGAGGTTAGAGAGATATAATACTTGGAGAAAGTATATGTGAAAGTGGTGAGTAGAAAAGAAGAAATGGCTCTCTATTTATAGAGGAAATTTTCTACTGTTCCCCGGATCCCTCCCACAAGGGATCCGTCTAGCACGAAGCTAGGG
Source organism: Chrysanthemum seticuspe (assembly GCA_019973895.1). NCBI lineage: Eukaryota > Viridiplantae > Streptophyta > Magnoliopsida > Asterales > Asteraceae > Chrysanthemum > Chrysanthemum seticuspe. Next base: position 88,299,825 of record BPTQ01000008.1, read on the forward strand.
ATCCGTGGGACGCTCCTCTTTGCCCATGGGTATTTTTGGTTATGGGTCATGGGTCATGGGTTATGGGTTGTTCCATGGGTTTCTTTCTAGATACAATGTATCTCTAGAATACATTGAACTTGGTTAAGTTGTTTGTATAAAACCATGGGTTATGGGTCAATACCATTTGCTAGTTTTTACCCATTTAGTATATACTTTTTTTTACCCATTTTGGTATACACTTAGTTAAGTATATATTAGCCCAATATGTAAACACTATTTGTTGTACATATGTATCTCTAAAACATAAAGTCACTTATACTTTGTTTTAGTGTTTTATGTAAAAACGTAAGTGTGTTAGGAAACTATTGAATCAAACTATTTACGTATTTTATTTGTTTCGTTAAAATGATTTTACGTTTGTTATCGACAAAACATTAGAAGATCTTAAAATATAAATAAACGTTTTTACGGCTTATTTGTATTAACAATCTCCCCCTTTTTGTTGATGACAAAACATAAAATTATTTTAAGGAAAAAAATAAATTCGTAGCAAATTTGAATTAGTAGTTTTTACTTTCTTCTCCCCCTTTTTGTCGAAACAAAAAGTGTTAAAAGAAACTAACACAATTTTTGTAAAAAATATGTAAAAGAAAATGTAAAGAGAGCAAGTGACGGGAATGGTACTCGTCTTAACTCCCCCTTGACGAGTCCATCCCTTTGAGAGGGCATCAAGTACATAACATAAAATAAACTAATGTGTTTGCAACTAATGTGACGGAAACGTGCTCCCCTTTGAAGATTGCAAAGTTGCAAATGGGGTGTCATGAAGTATAATCCAAAAGCGGATTAAGTTGCAAATGATTTTGCAATATCGTTTGACACAAAGCTCCCCCTAGCTTTATGGTGTCAAAATCTTCATGTGTATTTTGAAAATCTACAGAGTAAAGGTTAGAAAACAAGAGTATAGTGTATATTTTCCTACAAATAAAACTCAAGTTAGTAGAAATTTGTGCTTCTGTACCACGGATCCCACGGTTCCCTTCTTGGAGGGATCCATCAAGGCATTTTGGAAGGATACGGCTGTCTGGTGATATTTTATTCAGTAATGAGAATGTGTCAAACAATGCTAATGAGGATGTGAGATATGTGTACAATATAGCAAGCACAACACACAAAATAATCATGGCATGTAGATATTCATTCTATAAAACAAGAGATAATCAAACAAATCTCTAAAACTAAGAGAATGAACTAGGCCATACAAGTACTACTAATGCTATTGAGTTACCCAAACTCTAGGTTCAACTAAGATCTTAATGATGATCAAGGATGAGATAGGGTTCCTAAACGTTCTAAGTTTGAGCTTGAAACTAAGATGCTCATTGTTTTTTAGGCTTGTTGACCTCTTCGAAACGTTTGAGGAGGTGATAAAACATAAAACGTTGCTCTTCACGTAGTTCATGTATCAACCTTTCAACATGTTGACAATGATAGCAATCCTTGTCATGGTTTTGAACTTCCTGAAGTGGAGGTTCAAGTGAAGTGGGTTGAGGATCTTCAAATGAAGGAAGATTTGGTGGAGGATCATTAAGTGATGGCTCTACAATGTTTGAGGGTGGACGTAAAGAAGCATCAACTTCCATGTGGTCGGGTGGTTGACTTTGACGTCTTCTCATGATCCAAAATGGACTATTGGGGGGAATAAGAGAAGTTGATATTGGAGCAAGTGTTGATTCAACACTTTGATTTTGTTGCCCAACCTTTTCAAGTGAAATTGTTGGTAGTGGTGGAAGGTGAGATGGACAAGGAGGTAGGTCTTCTATATTGTGAGAATGTGGAGATAATTGTGCGGTGGCTCTAGGCACCAATGATGTTGGTTGAGTTGTAGAGGGTATGATTGGTTTAGTAGAGTTTGGTGATGATATCCTTGTGGGAACTATCCTTTTTAGTTTGATTGGTTTCTTTGGTGTAGGGGAAATCCTAGCATTTGTGGATTTAACCGGAGATGATTCGGTTGAGGAAACTTCGTGTATGACCTTAGCAAGTTTCTTGGGTGGTTCTTGGGTGGATGAGTTAGCACTATGAGCCTTTCTCATGATGAAATGACTAAGGAAGATGGTTGTAATTGCTGATAATTGTGTTTGTGTTTGATGACTAAAGTGTTCTAGCAATATGGCTTATAAAGAGAAGAGTTTGGCAAGTGTATTTAAAACTTAAGCTACTAAGATTCTTGGAGATGTGATGATTGACATGCACAAGGTTGAAGTTCAGAGTTTCACTGATCTAGGAACTCATTTAAGATGAGATGGAGTGTTTGGGTGAGCAAGATGAGCTTGAAATGATTGTTTTGGCTAGATTTGACATAATCTGTCACCCGGATCCCGCGGTTCTCTCTCTTGATGGATCCGGCTAGGATAATCCTAGCGATCCGACTCTCAGCAGTTATGACAGTTTAGAAATAAAGTTTCTAAAAGCTATATCTTATATTATTTGAATGTTTCAGTCCTCCTAAGTTCCTAAGATGAGGGTACACTTGAATGATCAAGAGTAATGAGTGTTATAGCAAATGATTGCTTTTTATGGAAGGAAAATGGGACTAGATGACTACCATTGGATGTTAAAGGATAACACTAAGAGTTTTGGTGATGTCAAGTCATAATAAATGATACTAGAGATAAGATTTTAGCTTGAGGTGAAATTTGAAAAATCCTTTAAAAATCACAAGAATTGAAAAACTAATTTTTGACCCACTTTGAGATAAAGATGACTAGAAACAATTTCCTAAATTTGTTCAATAAGTCCACCTAAGTGTTTTGAAAGATGAAAAATAATTTGTGAGTATTGAAGCGGAAATATGGTGAGTTTTGATGTGTTGATAAATCAAGATACGTTTTGACTAAGATCTTATGTAAGCTATAAGTGAGTCTAAGCCTTTCTCATCCTTGAAGTGGACTTAGTTGGGTTCTAATATCATATGTTTAGTTAATGTGATGTTATCTAGTAAGCTATCTTGATGTAAGGGATGATGTATTGCTGATCTGATGTCACGGATCCCGCGGTTCTCTCTTTTGAGGGATCTGGCTAGGCTAATCCTAGGGATCCGGCATCTGCAGATCAGAATCCTCACAGAATAATGTGCAGATTTTGCACACTAATTAACCGTTAAACTAAACAACAAGAATAGGCATGTCATCACAAAGTAACACTCATTAATAATGAAAGAGGTAATAATATTCAAATTACCACAAACCAAAGTGCTAAAACATAATCATTCACACATAAGTTAAGTTAAAAAATAAGCATATTTCTATTGTCTCTTTCATCAATTCTTTCTTTCCCTTTTTGACGACTTTGTGAGGTTGTAAGCAAGATTTTGAATCATGCCCCTCAATTGTTTGAATTCCGCGGTTTCGTTTGAAATGGTTGGAAGTTGTTCGTAGTAATCGAAGGGTTCCAATTCAATGTTAGCTATGGGGTCGACATCTTTTTCTTCCTCATTTTCTTCTTCTTTTCCTTCCGAGGAGTCCGAGAGAGCTTTAGGTTTCTTCCCATTGACCATGAAGCGTTTAGAGGGTATTTTGGTAAGAGGTACCATTACATGATCGGCAAAGAAATGATCATTGTTGATAGGAGATGGTTGCAATGCACTAATATACTTACAAAGTCGTGTTAGGAGCATACCATATGGAAGTACCATGTTGGAAGCTTTGAATACCCCGACCATTCTCCTTACCATGTAATAGGCGAGGTTAAATGGCTTTTGGTGGATAAGACAATAGATCATTTGCACAAGGCATGCATTTGGATGATCTTTGTTACCAACAAGGCTAATGACATTTTCCCTAAGGATTTCTTCCCATTTTCTGAACATGGGATGGATTTTGAAAAGTTCCATTTGAAAAGGGTTACGATGAATGAGCTTCTTGTTTCGGTTGAAACGGGGATTGATCGGCTTGAAAATGGTGTCTCGGATGGTTTCGGGTTCATCAAGAGGAGTATGGTACATTGGTTTAGAATCAAGTGCAAGATTTTGAGTGTTAATTGCCCAATCTTGAGAGTACATACAAATTACTTCACAAGGAATACGATTAATTTAAGCAAAGATGTTGAGGGTGAGAGTGAAGTTTCGTTTATTGATGATGAAAGCAATTGAAATGCTATCATCGGCGTTTCAAATGATCCTAATGCTTTTATAAAACTCAAAGATGAAAACCGGACAAATTTGTTCATCAATGTCAAGAAGACAATCAAAATTGATTGCCGAGAAGACTTGACGAATGTCGGTATCTTCAAGGAAACATTCCTTGATTACACGACCTTCGTGGATAAGTTGTTTTCCGAGCTTTTTGAACACCTTGCGGTTGGTTTTTGAGAGTTCCTCATTTCGATAGTAATGAGTAAGATAATGGACGGTATCATGATGATCTTGTTGAGTGGCTTTAGGCATGGTTGGTCCTAGAAACACAAATTTTCCAATTAGGTAAAATTAGTTGAGATGGGTTTATGGTTTTGATTTGTATTAATAATGTTGTGAAAACGATGTGATCTTAATTATGTTAAAAGTCCCTTTTCATGATTAATTTTGAAAACCCTAATTAAAGTAATTGATTAGAGATTTGTGAAACCATAAACCCTAAGATGAGGATTATGAAAAATAGAACATGTTAGTGTAATTACTTACAATGATGTTCTAGAGAGGATTACTTAAGAGTATGGAATCCAATGAGTAGAGGGAAAAAGATCAGTGGTGTTTTTTTTGAAAACATATAGCTGAGTTCTGTTCCACGGTTCCCCCGGATCCCTTGTATTTAGGATCCGGCTAGTACAACTAGGGGGATCAGGATACTGTGGACAGAAAAAGGGTTGTTTGGCATTATTTTTGTAGTAGGCTTATAAACTAGCTTACTAAAAAATAGTTTGGAGGTATCAGATGAAAGATTATTTTTGAACGACGGGTTTTGATGAATAACATATCGAGGGTTCATATGTGACGACGGCGTTAGTTTGACGAATCAAAAGGAATACTATTCCCGATGATGAATAAGACGAAAAAGTGACGAAAGAGACTTTTAAAGATGCTAGCAATTATTAAACAAAGAGAACTATGAAATAAATAAACTCATGTAACCCATCTAATGAAAATTAAAACATACCTCTATGCTTCTTGGTTTGGTATAATACCAAAAATACTTCATGAGCTTTTAAAATAATCCTTTGTACTTGGTGTAATTAAGTTGTGATTACTTTTAGATCCTTCCTTGAGTGTTGACGTCATTATTCTTTCAATAGACATGAAGGTTTTGAAGAGATCCTAGCATGAAGATTTCTTGAAACAAAAATTGTTAGAATGATCTATCAATGTCCAACAAAATGATTTAAAAGAAAACATGACTTTGAGAAAAAAAAATCCTTCTTTGTAGTTTTCAAACATACACGGATCGTATCAAGTTTTTAAAGTACAACATACTTTAAGAAACTTGGTAACGAAGCTCTGATGCCAATTGTGGAAAACTAGAAGGGGGGGGGGGTTGATTAGTTTTACCAATTTAAAACTTCCTTTTAAATAATTAGATCGTCTTATGTCAATCTATTTGGTTGTTTATGTTGGACATTGATAGATAGATATATAAACGTGTAATGAAAGATAAATAGTAAGAAGCACATAACCATGACACAAGTATTTACAGTGGTTCGGCTACAAGGACACCTTCCTTGCCTTACTCCACTCCCCGAGTCAGATACTCGAGAGTTTGTAAACACTACACCAATCTCCTTATGGCGAAGAAGCCTTCACAACGTCGCTTACACCTTTTTCCGGTACAAAGCTAAATACCGAGTTCTTTCACACCAAGGCGAACCACACCTAACACAACGTCGCCTACCCTTTATACGGTGCTAGGCTAACCACCGAGTTCTTTCACACCAAGGAGAACTAATCCTATCACAACGTCGCCTACCCTTTATTAGGTACTAGGCTAAGCACCTAGTTCCATTACTATGGAGGAACTACTACCCTTCACAACACAACACCTAAACTCCAGGAGATCCACTCCTTGTTACAACACCATCAAGGATATCACCATCCTTGGAAATAAACAAATACATATATGTATAACGATGCACCTCATCGATTATAAGACCTAGGCATTCTTCCCTAATGCCACTTGATTTGATTCTTAGGCATCCTTCACTAATGCCTTTGACACAAGGCTTGGCACCCTTCACTAATGCCTTTGTCTTGACACCTTTAGCATTCTCCACTAATGCTTTTGACACGGACGATAAGCACCTTTCACTAATGCTTTCGTCTTGACACTTTCGGCATCCTTCACTAATGCCTTTAACACAACATCTACGGAGGAAGAAAGAACTATCAACAAGAGAACCTCAGTTGTCTTGATGATGACGAAGCATGGCAACTCATGGACTTGAGCTTGCTCGACTTCAAGAAGTAGTGATCTCGCCTTGAAGAGGAACCTAGAGAATCACACAAAAACAAAAAACAAACTACATGTATCTCTTGGATCTGAGGTTAGAGAGATATAATACTTGGAGAAAGTATATGTGAAAGTGGTGAGTAGAAAAGAAGAAACGGCTCTCTATTTATAGAGGAAATTTCTACTGTTCCCCGGATCCCGTGGATCCCTCCCACAAGGGATCCGTCTAGCACAAAGCTAGGGATCCGTGGGACGCTCCTCTTTGCCCATGGGTATTTTTGGTTATGGTTCATGGGTCATGGGTTATGGGTTGATCAATGGGTTTCTTTCTAGATACAATGTATCTCTAGAATACATTGAACTTGGTTAAGTGGTTTGTATAAAACCATGGGTTATGGGTCGATACCATTTGCTAGTTTTTACCCATTTAGTATATACTTGTTTTTACCCATTTTGGTATATACTTAGTTAAGTATATATTAGCCAAATATGTAAACACTATTTGTTGTACATATGTATCTCTAAAACATAAAGTCACTTATACTTTGTTTTAGTGTTTTATGTAAAAACGTAAGTGTGTTAGGAAACTATTGAATCAAAATATTTACGTATTTTATTTGTTTCGTTAAAATGATTTTACGTTTGTTATCGACCAAAACATTAGAAGATCGTAAAATATAAATAAACTTTTTTACGGCTTATTTGTATTAACAGAGGCTTTACTCTTGGCTCTCAAGGATGAAGCTGGTGAAACTCTTACCAACAAGGAACAAATCTTCATGGCAAATGCAGATTCTGATGATGACATGGAGGACTTGCAGGCTAATGCAGCAGTAATGTTAATGGCAAACATGCAAGAACTCTACTTGAGTGACACAGGCCTAGTGTATGACATTGACGATTGTCTCAAGTACCGGATCAAACTATATTCATTACTGATCTGATATCTCCGCCAACATCTGCATCCAACGAGGATCAGAGTGTTCAACATGAGCCGTCTACATCTCATTCCGATGATAATCAAATAGATCCCGTAGTTATATTTGACGATCAAGATAACCTTATGGTTAATACTGATAAGCAAGTTGACTCCGTGGTTATATTTGAGGATCTAAATAATGATTGTGTTACGACTCCCGTTGAACAAGCTGAACCTATGTCTAATACAGATATTGAGCTCATGACCTTAATTCAGACCCAAGAATCTCGAATGGAAATGTGCAAAGACATCAATAAGAAATTACACGATAAAATTGCACTGTTGACTAAGAATAATGAATGCTTAAAGTTTCAACTCAACATTTTTCTAACACAAGAAAAACGTGAAAAAGGTTTTGAAGTCGCTTTTGCTAAATCTTACCAAAACGAAAAATATTTGGAAAAACATATATGTGATCTAGTTGCATCTAAGAATGCTTTGTTGTCTCAAATAGAACAACTGAAATATGATCATAAACAACAACTTAACGCTCTCACTTCGGAAACTCAAAAAGCCAAGTCTGAGTTGTTAACTTGTCAAAAACAGTTTTGTGAGTACAAAAAGCATTCAAAGAAACGAATAGATGACTATCTTGAAGAAATTTTTGACTTACAAAACAAAATCAAAGAGTTTCGAAATGTTGTTTATAAACATGGTGAGTCAATCACAACTATTCAAAACTTTACTTTTAAACCAAATCCAAATGGATATGGACCGAATCTTGCTGATTACAAACCAAAGTTTTCACATAGAGCATTAAAACCAAATACTCAAGTTTACAGTGCAGAACATAGAATTGATGATTCCATTATGAGTATTGTTGAATATAATCGTATGGAGGAATTAGATGCAGAAGACGAGAGTCGGTCAAAATTAGAAAATGTTGTTTATAACAAACCATTTAACTATTCAAAAGCCATAACTTTTGTCGCACAACAGGATAATTCTAACAAACCTTGGGTTATCATGCCTATTTCTGAGTCTTCTAATGTTGATCCCCAACCCAATACTGCACAAATTAATGGTCCTTTACCTTCACTCAGTGAAGTAAAAACATTACCCGAACGATGTCAAATTCTTAAATATTTTGAAACATTCATTTCGGACATCAAACTTTTGGAACGTGAAATTGAAATCAATTCTGAAATAAAAGTTGAACATTTTCAATCGCCTCATGCGCGAGAACAAAGAGATATTTTTCAGAAAAGAATTTTACCTCATGTCCGAAATTTGAAAATGTGTGCATTATATTGGGAAAGGGATTTTCACAAGGAGCTTGGACTTATAAAAAGAGATTTCGAGAAAACAGAAACATCGATTTCAAATAAAAAACGTAAAAAGAAAATGTCAAGAAAAGATGTTGATCGACTCTTGCAAGATGTAATCTGTGCTGATACCATTAATGTTGTGTTATTACATTCTGTTGCATATGCATTTGATTATATCGCTGTTGATTCTGTTGATACTGTTGAAAATGTTGAGAATACCGATAATGTGTCTTAAATCAAGTCATTAAAAGTTGAAAATGAGCGTTTGTTAAACGAGCTTTCAAATGCAAAACGTCGTCTTCAATGGTGTCAAAAAGATTGTCAAAATCGAGAACTCGCTTTGCAAAACAAAATCAACCAGTTGCATACCAAAACTCTTAATCCAAAACTTGAGCAACTGGATGATGAAAACGTGTCTCTAAAGTGTCAAATTTCAAAATATGAACAAGAAATTTCAAAAGTTAAAACAGAATATGGTGTCATATTTGATTTACTCAAAAAGACTCGTGCTCAAGCGTCAAAAGATGTTGATGATCATCTTGCATATACCAAAGATGTTTTACGACGAAATGGAAACATTCGTTCTGAAAATCTAGATTTGTTACACACTATCCATGATCTAAAAGCTGAGTTGGTGAAACTCAAGAAAGATAGGCCTAGTAACACAAACGTAACTGCACCTGGAATTCTTAGACTGCCTAATAACACGTTACAAGAAACTAACGTGCTTCCCTCTACTGAAACAGGAATAGTTGCCTCTTTTCCCAACGCTAGCACTTCACAGCTTAAGAGCACCACAAAGAAGAATAGGAAGTTGCGACGTAAGAAAAGAACAATAAAGACCTCTGAAGTAGAAGAACACCTTAGGAATTTGAATAAGACTCAAGTTGCACCCACTTTAGATATTGTGTCTGACAAATGTAATAGAAAAAGTGATGTAACGAATGCTGATTTATTAAGTACTTTAAATGTTATGTTTGAAGCTTCTTGTGTTGGTTGTCGTAAAAGCATGTTTTCTGGTTGTCATGATAAATGTGTGGCTAATGCTATCTTATCTCGTAAGCGGAATAATAGAAAACGGAATACCTCTAGGCCCACTAATGCTTCTAAGTCAGTGCTAGGTAAACCACCCTCTAGTGTTCCGGCTACGATCATTGATGTACCCATAGAACCCCCTTCACCTCCTAGGAAGAACTTATCACCTAGTGCATTTACTAAGACAAAAGCTATGACTAGTTGGAGATGGCAAAAATGGTTACATCATACACTTGGCTTTAAATGGATACCTAAAATCATAAACATGTGTGTTTCAACTATAACTGCATCGGAACCCTCTAACTCTTCGGGTTCCACATCTACTTCTATTCCATCTGTGTCATCTGTGTGTAATGCAGGTGATACAGATCATCCTCTGGATTGTTGATAGCAGATGTGTAATATATAGGATTTCATAAACACACTAAACCATAATCCAAGTTGGCGTATAAAAGTGTTAGAGATAGAAAGTTCTAGAGAGAGAAATGGAAGAGAGTTGGGAACTATGTGAAACAAAGAAAAATAGTATTGAAGCTCCAACCCTCTACCTTGGGAGGTAGAGGGTATTTATAGTGTCTTACAAATAAACGCCACCTACGGGCTGTGGATCATGCATACAGTGGGTAAAGACCCGTCCGTCCTCCACGGTGTTACTTATCAAACTACTAACTAACATATCATAACTACGACTACGAGCTTTCTATTGAATGCTTATACTTGAGGTGACCGACTCTTTAACGACTGAATTTTCTAATTCCTAACAATCTCCCCCTAAGGGAGGTCACCTTAATTTATAATGAATACAAACAGATATTACATTAGATTGTTCTAGGATTCTTGATTAAGTCCTTTGCTCAGTAGCTTGTAGTCTTTGATTCTTAATTATTGCATGTTTGGGAATTCCAAGTGGAGGTCTTTAACTGATCCACGTGAGAATGATTGTTGAGCCTGCTTTGAGATCATCAGTCATATTAAATCTCTGACTCTTCCTTTGTGATGTTAGTATTATGTGATGTTGTGACTTTTGGACTGATATGCTCACATTCTGGATCATGATATCTTCTTATCAGAGTAGCGGAAGCTTTCGATGATTCATGATATTGGCAGCGGCGTAGCAGAAGCATGGAGTGAAAATATCAGAGTCATTGATGCACTAATCATGATTTCTTTGGAAATGAATGTGTTGTGTGAGCATGCGGCTATGGATTGACCGCTTCATTCTGATCAGCTGCAAACGTCGGGCGTACCTGCATACAACAGTTAGCAATAAAGCACACGAAAGTGTCTTTGATCACTTTCGTTGAATTGAGGTACACGGCCCACGGTTCCCCGTTGGTCAGTACAAGTACTGCCTGTGATCAGGTATAATTCCGAAGAATTTCCTTGACAGGATTTCGCAGCTGCTCTTGCTGTTCTCAAACCGGAACATCTCAAAGAAGGCAACACGGAGTGAGTGAACCAGCGAAACGAGATTCACTGATTGATGAAAAGAGATTTGAAAAACAATCGTGTATTGCTCAATAGAAATTGTTTTTGTAATGAAAATCAATTATCAATCAAAACACCTTTTATTTTGAGAAATAAGTACACAGACGACATGCTAAAGAAAAGAGTTTTTAAGCACAACGATCGGTTTTTCAAAGGTATCCGTCAATCCATAACCTGAACCAGGATTGATTCAAAAGATTGAATCTCCCCATCGTTTCTATCCAGTTGTCACAAGCTTGATCTTACGAGTAGATCTCACATGTCACCCACCAAGAGCTTGTTTGATGTTGGCTCTAGAAGGATTTTCATCTTTATTGTGAATATTTTTACATATCACTCAGATGTTCTGGCAATACCACAAGGATAATGCGTAAGACTCAAGATATAATCTCTCTTTCCACATTGTGTGAAACAGAGAGTCTTCATTGAAAGTGTCCTAATCAGATTTATTGATGATCTCGAGGCTCTAGACTCAATTTGTGCATATTTGGTTCCTGTGCCAGAGACTAGGGAGAAACAGAGAGTCTTCAACCCCTTCAGTGCTTACCGAAACTTCATAACTAGAACCTTGTTGGGTTTATTCCAGTACTAGCTCAGTCTCAGTCCGCACTCTTCCCATATCTCATATTTCTCCTTTTATCATCATACCTAAGGACTTCTACACTAACTAGTGGATTGTCCCTGGGTAGATCCCTCCGGTTCTGGCGGATCATGGGACCATAACCTAAACTTATCATCCTTATATCACCATACATAAAGTAAAGTTGGTCGGTCTTTTTGGTATCGTTCATCTGCCATTGGAACCAATTGAAAACCATTATGAAAAATCAATCAAGATACTTGTGATATAGAATCAGAGTATTTTGTATCTTAATTGTTTTGATATTTTAGAAATGCTCCCCCTCAACATATGCATAAAAATTTAAAATTTGTTTAGCACATGGAGGCAAGATATCTTTGAAATCGTTAGATTAAGAATGAAAGGTCTAATCTTTTGATTAACATTTTCTAAAATGATCATCCTCACTTCCTAATCAATTTGAGTAGACAAAACATTTTAAGGAAGGATGAGGTTTTCACAAGTTTGCTCCCCCTCAATATGTGCCTCGAAACATGAAAGAGTTTGCACATATTAGAGGGAACCTGCACTTAGAGACAATTCAGTCACGTTTCAATAATTTGAGGTTTAAAATAGATGCTCCCCCTCAACATGTGCATGGAAAATTTGAAATCGTTTGTCACATGTGGGGAGGAGAGCTTGTACACCCTTATAAAACCATTTATCGAATTATCAGTTTAAATCTAATTTAAATCACAAATTCTCCCCCGATCACAATTTTCAAATCATTTGAGATTTGTGATCTCTTGAAGATTTAAATAGATTTTGAAAGATTTTAAGGAGAATTGTGACTTGATTATGAAAACGTTTTAACTGATAAGGATCGAATTTAGAGACTTTAGACTCCAAAGATTAAACATGCTTGAATATCTTTTGAAAACTTAATAATAATAACCATGGTCTGGTACCATTGTTTGAAAAATACACTTTTTAATTTAATTGAAAAATCATTCTCCCCCTCAATCAATGACATAAGTTGTTGATTGAGAGATAGATATTTATGACAACTGTTAAGTTCAGATGATTTTCAAAAATAGAGTCCGAGTAATTTTTCAAAGCAATTAGTTTTCATTAGATAGTAAGAAATTGTATTTATAGAATCAGAGCATGAGATTTGAAAAAAACGGATATAGCATGGCTCTGTTCTTTCTTTGAAAATGGGTTACTGCCTGAAATAACAATAAACCACTATTTTTCTCCACGTCATTTTTTTATTTTTTTATTTTTTTTTTTAATTTTTTTTATTTTTAAACTATGTACATTCGAAGAACATCTAAAGACCCGTGACATTCTTTGAATATCAACACAAAGTCCGTAGATGATATCGAATAAGGAAAAACATGACATAATAACAATATTTTTGGAATTTTTCAAGATTTTCTAATTTTTTATGGATTTTTGAAAATTTTATATTTTTATATTTTCTTTTTGAGAGTTTTTCAAGTTTTGTATTTTGTTTTTTGAATAAATATACACAAGAGATAGATGAATAAAGACCTTTACTCCTCGTCTTCCTCTTGAAGACGCTTGAGTGTTTCTGGTTGTAGACTCTTTAGACCAAGACGTGGAAGGATAAACTCAAAACGTTCTCTAGGAAGAGCTTTGGTGAAGATGTCTGCTAATTGGTATTCAGTTCTCACAAAATAGAGTTCCACCACACCTTTTTCCACTTGTTCCCTGATGAAATGATGTCGAATGTCGATATGCTTTGCTCTTGAGTGTTGAACGTTGTTGCATGAGAGAGCAATAGCACTTTTATTATCACAGTACAGAGGGATTTTGTTGAATTCAAAGCCATAGACAGATAATTGGGATCTCATCCATAGGATTTGAGCACAACAAGATGACATGGCTATGTATTCAGCCTCTGCAGAGGAAATAGAAGTACTCATTTGCTTCTTTGAAGACCAGCTGATTCAGTCCCAGACGGTCAAGTTTTATCACGCAAGCTAGCCACTTGTGAATGGCCAACCGTAACAAACTTCAAACAGTCTGAAACCAAATGCAATGAAGATCAGGAGAGTATAGAGTTTCCCCAGGTCGTTATGTCCCAGCGAGCTGTGCGATGAATCACCAAACGAATAGTGATCGAGAGGATTTGAACGGAAAAGAGGTTGATTGATTATAACTAAAGAAAAAGTTTATAAATTACAGGGGCTTAAATGCAAATTAAAGAAAATTAAAAAGATAAAATATATTAAATAAATGCTATCACTGTTTTTAAAATGATGTTTTTGATTTTTCTTTTATAAAACTTAAATTAAAAACGACGTGACGTACAAAAGAAAACGTGAAATTGAAACAATATTAATCCTAAAAATATGAAAATAACATTTTTACAAACCTAATGATAAGAGAAAATTTATAGAAAAAGAAAATTAATTTTAAAACTATTTATCTAATTATTATTAATTAAAAACTATTTTTAACTATTTAATAATACCCTAAAATACAAGAAAATATGAAATAAAGCTAGAAAAATAAAATTATGACTTAGAAAAATCTAAAATAACTAAAGAGAATTTTCAAAACTAATTTTGTATTTTTCTGATTATTTTTGTATTTTCTATGAATTAAAAACTATTTAAAACTACTTAAATTGCTTAAAAATACAAATTTAACTAATAAAAATCTGGAAAAATATTTTTTTTGACTTTTTATATTTATCTTAACCTAAGAAAAATGAAAAATTATTTTTTTGTACTTTTTCTGATTTAATTGTATTAAAAGCTAATTAAAAAGTACTAAAAATTGATTTAAATGGAGAAAAATACCAAACAGACCTAGAAAAATATGCAAAATTCAAGAAAAGTCTAAAATAATATTGTGAATCTAGGAAAATTATAAAAACAGTGGCATGTGTGTGAGAATTTGGAACTGCAGTGCAAGTGCTTATAAATAAGCACTTGAAATAAGCCAAAAGGACACCAAAGACCACCAAATGATTACTGAAGCTAAATTAAGCTATTACTACTCAAAAGAAACCAAATACAACTGACCTTAACCTCTGAAATACAAACTTAAACAGATTTGATGTTTTGCAATTAGGTGCTAAAACAGATTTTGGCTACCACTTTAAAGCTTAAGCACAAGCTACGCAATAAGCTGGAACTGAAAAACAGATATTGGAACTTGAAGAAGACCTGGCTAGCTATCTCTAAACCAAGGATGAACTCTGGATAAGCTCTATTGAGCTCTGTGCAAGGACTGCAAGACCCTGTGCAGACTCAGTATTCACTGAGTCAGTGCACAGGGCACTTTAGCCCCATTTGACAAGCTAATTTCAAGCTTGTAGAAAATTTCTAAAAATCCATAAAAATCATATTAATAGACTTGACCAACTAAAGTATATAAACCCACAATTTCACTTAAATTGATCCAATGATGAATCAATTAATAATCACCCAAGGTGGGCTGAAAACTGGTTTTTACTTTTGACTTTTTTAGAGACAGGAGTGAAAGTTTGACTTAAATGAAATTTGAATCAATTCTTTTGCATGAGAATGATATGATGATATGAAATAATGCTAATGTAGGCTGAATTATGACTATATCTTCCTAAATGCAAGATCTCTCTAACTGATTTTTACAGTCATGAACATAAGAGGAGAATTAAAATTATTTTGACTTTTAAAGCTCCATAGTGCACAATGATTGCAGAGATTGACTTAGTGCAGCTAAATGAATCTAATGCAACCTAAATTGTCCTAAGCTTGAACCTAAATGCCAGATTACATAGCAGATCCAAACACCCCTGATGTGACTAAAATGCAAACCTTAACTCTCAATGTGCTTGACTAGTGGGAATCTCTGCTAAATCTAACTATGACTAACCAAAATACATCTACTTGCAGTGATATGAGCCAACAATTAACACTAATTCAATTATAACAATATAATGCAGATTTGAGCAAATAAAAGACATAAGGGTAATAAAAAGCTCACAGCAGTCCAGCTGCTAAGGGTTGCACCAACTGGTTGAATACCACTCCAAATGAGCTTAATCCAACACCACTTCTGGTCCAAGTCAAAGATTGAATCCTCCCCTGCTCCAGTTGACTTTTGTTGACCAAATTCAAGATTTGAGTAAACTTGAGCAATAAGCTTACTAAAAGCTATAAACAGCTTAAGTAAGCCTATTTGAGAAGTAAATAAGCTCTCTGAAGCTTGGAAGTTAGTTCATTTGAAATTGCATATATAAGAGAAAGCTTAAAAGTATGAAACTTGGATAAACTTTTGAATTAACACTGAAAATGAAGTACAAATGGCTAAAATGCCTTAGTTCAATACAAGGAAGGTTAACATTACAATTTTAAAAACTAACTAAGACAATTTAACTAAAAACGACATACATCAAATTTTTAAAAACTAAGTACTACTTCCCTCTTGCTTCTTCTTCCTTCCTTTTATATACCAAAAGATTTCTCTCTCCAATCTGAGTGATTCCCACTTCAATTCAGGACCATTGGATGGCTTGAAGCATTATTGGCCGTTTGATGCATTTTTGGCGCCAAAAGTGTTTTTAGCAGTTGGGGGTTGAGTGAAATGGAAAGGGATGCATTAAATGTATCTTGGAGTTTGGTGGAGGTGGGGGGACATGGAAGTGTGAAGGTGAGCTGGGGGGATGGGAGGTCTGGGTGTTGTAGAGATTTGGTGAAGAAGAAGATTTGGCGGGGTGATATGTTTGACTGTGAGAGTTGACTGGGGTGTATTATATTGAAGGGGGTCAAAAGGCAGGGGTTCAATGGATTGGCAGGGGGTCACAAGGTTATGACAAGGGTCCAAGGTTCAAAGGCTTAGGCTTTAATACAAGGGCTTGTTTTGTAAATTCTGAAAATACAAGGACCACTTCTGCCATTTTGTCAAAGTTGTTCTAAGGGACCAAAAGTGACAAGCTCCAATAGTACAAGGACCAAACTTGACATTTTCAAATTTCCAAGGACCATTTTTGCCAATTTTTAAACTTGAAGGACCAAATTTGTAATTTTTCAAAACTTTTGATATTCTTCACCAAAGGACTAATTTTGACAACTTATGATTTTAAAAGGACCTTTGGTGATTTTTCTTTTGAAATAAGTGCTCAGGGACTATTTCTGACAACTTTTGAAACTTGGGGGACTGAAACTGCCAATTATGAAAACTTAGCTCATTTTTCATCTGATTTTAAACATTTTGCATCTGAAACATATAAAATGCAATTTTGAGATATTTTCAGTATTTTGATGCATTTCTGAGCATTTTTAAGTGTTTTGCAGTTCAGATTTAACCAAAAATGATGAGTATTTACACACTCATCAATCCCCCACACTAAACTATTGCTAGTCCCTAGCAATCTTTTGAGGGGGTTCAAAGTTTTCAACAGTCTTTATCAGGGACTCGTGAATAAAGTTTTCTTTTTAGTGGTTTCCAGGAAAATTTTAGTATTCAACAGTTTTAATCAGGAAACCACTTCTTATAGTTTTCAAAACTTTTTAATGTTTAAACCAGGAAGTTCAAATTTTTAACCGTTTTTACCAGGAACCTTTAAACTTTTACAGTTCAAACCAGGAACATGATAACCTCGAACAGTGAAAACCAGGGAATCTTGTTGAAACTGTTTTACCGTCTTCACCAGGAACATAAAAGTCTTAAATGTTTTGTTCGGGAACATAATTTCGGATTCGGAAACTTGGAACCTGGGAACAGTATTGGAACACTGGGGGACGGTTAGGTAACTTGGGGACGGAAAACTGGGGGAAGTTAT
>BPTQ01000008.1:88317802-88334554 GCA_019973895.1 Chrysanthemum seticuspe
CACATGAGATAGTATGCTCAAACGAGACAGGGGGAAACTCCCCCACACTAGGGTGGAACACACGGATGAAAACCCATGTTTAACTACTGTTTTTGATTACCGAGTCGCTAGCTTGACTCGACCCCGAATTAATTGGTTCATGGGGAAGCAAAGTGGAAGAAACAATCTCCATCGGACTTTCATTCAAGATGTTTGGACAAACATTTGAAGCACGTGAAAGATCCACACCGATGAGATATACATAGAACCGGCTCAAAAATGATAAATGAAAATGCCGGGGTCAAAGATAGTGTCTTCATTCCCGAAGGAGTGAAGATGAAGAGAAATCACAAGATATTTGAGGAAAGGAAGAAAGATTTTGATAACAATCAAGATCCATTCTTCATCCTCAAATGTAGACATATCGGGAGGAAGGGTGAGGGTAGTATCATCAATAAGCAAACTCGTATGATAGAGTACACCTTCCTCCGAGCCAATATCATCCTCAAGATCAAAATAGAAATGATCATGTTCAGGAGGAGATATGTCATGAGAGAGTTCACCGGAGAACTCTTCATGAAAAGAATCATTCACATGAAGTGAAATTGTGAACTCTTGTTCCATTGTAGACTCATCACTATCCTCAATCTGAGTATCAAAGAGTGGATTCTCAGAAATTAAAGTGAATTCAAAGTCGAATTCAAATAGAGGATTGGTGAAAGTAGCTTTGAATGTTTCGGGAACAAGGTGATCAACATTCTCTATTGGACTGTTAGGGTGAGAAGTGAGTGAACGATCATTATAAGGGAGACTTTCAATCTCTCCCAGATCGGCTTCAAAATCAAAGATATCATCGTCACTTTCTGATGAAAGTGGATTGATGTGAGTGAGTTCATCGGTGAACTCCTCAAGAAGAGGATCAGAGTGTGGGAGTGATGCCTCAACATACTCGATGTTTCCATAAGAAGCACAATCTTCGCTACAATTGGAGAAAGTTTCAAAATGATCTTTTGAACACTCAAGAGGGGAAAAAGAATCACACATATGATTAGAAGTTTCCTGTGACTCTCTCGGGATTGGGACAAGGTTCTCAACACTAGACTTTATGAATTCGTCCGATTCCTTTTCAGGAACAGTGTCAAGATGCTCGTCCCCCATGTTCAGAGAGTGAGTGGGAGCTTCGGGTGTGATAGCAGTTGTTTGAGATGGAATCTCAACTGCTGGGATATCAACTGACTGAGGGAGTTGAGAAATAATATTAAAAGGATAAAAACTCTCCTCGTCATCATCATATAGAGCTGCCTTAAGAAATTGGGAACGCCTTAGAGCTGCTTGCTCTAGGACTAATAATTCTTCCCTAGATTGGCGGGCCTCTCGTTCTTCGGCTAGCAATTCTCCCATGGTCTTTTCACCACTCACTTGATTCTTAAAGTTGCTAATCATATCATCAAGTGTTTTCATTGCGGTTTCAAAATTTTGGGAGATTTCTTGAGACAACGGCTCATGTGGAGTTTGAACCGTATGGTGCTGTGGAGGTTGGAAATTGTCAAACCTGTGAGAGTCATGATTGTTACAAGGAAATGGATTCCCTATTTGACAATCAGAGCTGAAGTGGGGACCTCCACAGTACTCACAACAGTAAAACTGTTGAGTCTGGACTGGTGAATTGTATGGATATTGGTCTTAACCAAAGTTCTGAGCATCACCGGAAAACTGTTCATAGACAAATGTGTTTCCGGATTGACACTCAAATCCTTGGTGAGGACCTCCACAAAATTCACAGCAGTTATGTTGATTATATGAAGATAAGTCGGGCTGTGGTGGGTAGTTGGAAAAATTTGAGGGGTCGTTAAATGAGTTCGGATTAGGATCATAATCAAATGAATTCCTCGAACGACAAAACAAACAACTCCCGTTATGAATATCATTACCACATTGTACACACGTACACCAACGACATGGTGAACCAAAGAGAGGCTCACCACAACCGACGCAAGGAATAAACGATTTCATTTGAGAGTTATGAGAAGGAATCGGTTCATTCAAAGAATCAACAAAACCAACATGGTGATCCGAATGACTATCAAGTCTCGAAGAACATTTTGAAAAATCCGGAGGTGGGACAAGTGGTGTGCTCTGAGAGCTAGCAATTTCCACCACTTCCGTTATGGTCTCTGGTTCTGGTTCTTGAGAAACGTGAAGATTAGGCAAGTCATTCTTGCTAGTCACCGGTCTAAATTCTGCATGTTTGCTTTTAACCGTAAATTGTGAAAGTTTAGGATCAATTTTAGACGGCTTAGGAGCAATTGAGGGTTTAGATCTTTGGATAACCGTAGGTTGGACGTATCTAGCACCTCCATTATCAGAGGGAAGTACCTGGTCCTTTGTCACCTCGATTTTTCGTTCCATTTCCCTACGCAGAATTAATGGATCATCACGAACAACACGAATTCTTGACATTTGTGATAAAGTATGAATTTTTTCAAATTCGTCCCCGAATTCGTCGTAGTCGAGAGATTCCATGAGAATAGAAGAAGTTAGAATCAAATGGATAGAGGGTAAAGGGATAAAGAATCAAAAGGGGTAAGAGGGTAAAGAGGAATATTTTTGGTATTTTTGAAAAACATGTTGTAAATATAAGAAAGAAAATCTTTTTGGGTTTTTGTGTTTGTTGAAAACTGATTTTAAAATGTTTTTGGATTTTTGGATTTTTAT
Source organism: Chrysanthemum seticuspe (assembly GCA_019973895.1). Taxonomy (NCBI): domain Eukaryota; kingdom Viridiplantae; phylum Streptophyta; class Magnoliopsida; order Asterales; family Asteraceae; genus Chrysanthemum; species Chrysanthemum seticuspe. Next base: position 88,320,497 of record BPTQ01000008.1, read on the forward strand.
AAGAAAATATAAATACATATAGATGGATGGTATAAACAAGGAGTGAATATCCAAATCACTAATCTGCTAAACGGAAGATAATTAGCACAGCTCCCCGGCAGCGGCGCCAAAAATTTGATTCGGTCCCAAACGGTCAAGTTTTATCACGCAAGCTAGCCACTTGTGAATGGCCAACCGTAACAAACTTCAAACAGTCTGAAACCAAATGCAATGAAGATCAGGAGAGTATAGGGTTTCCCCAGGGCGTTATGTCCCAGCGAGCTTTGCGATGAATCACCAAACGAATAGTGATCGAGAGGATTTGAACGGAAAAGAGGTTGATTGATTATAACTAAAGAAAAAGTTTATAAATTACAGGGGCTTAAATGCAAATTAAAGAAAATTAAAAAGATAAAATATATTAAATAAATGCTATCACTGTTTTTAAAATGATGTTTTTGATTTTTCTTTTATAAAACTTAAATTAAAAACTACCTGACGTACAAAAGAAAATTTGAAATTGAAACAATATTAATCCTAAAAATATGAAAATGACATTTTTGCAAACGTAATGATAAGAGAAAATTTATAGAAAAAGAAAATTATTTTTAAAACTATTTATCTAATTATTATTAATTAAAAACTATTTTTAACTATTTAATAATACCCTAAAATACAAGAAAATATGAAATAAAGCTAGAAAAATAAATTTATGACTTAGAAAAATCTAAAATAACTAAAGAGAATTTTCATAACTAATTTTGTATTTTTCTGATTATTTTTGTATTTTCTATGAATTAAAAACTATTTAAAACTACTTAAATTGCTTAAAAATACAAATTTAACTAATAAAAATCTGGAAAAATATTTTTTTGACTTTTTATATTTATCTTAACCTAAGAAAAATGAAAAATTATTTTTTTGAAGTTTTTATGATTTAATTGTATTAAAAGCTAATTAAAAAGTACTAAAAATTGATTTAAATGGAGAAAAATACCAAACAGACCTAGAAAAATATGAAAAAATCAAGAAAAGTCTAAAATAATATTGTGAATCTAGGAAAATTATAAAAACAGTGGCATGTGTGTGAGAATTTGGAACTGCAGTGCAAGTGCTTATAAATAAGCACTTGAAATAAGCCAAAAGGACACCAAAGACCACCAAATGATTGCTGAAGCTAAATTAAGCTATTACTACTCAAAAGAAACCAAATACAACTGACCTTAACCTCTGAAATACAAACTTAAACAGGTTTGATGTTTTGCAATTAGGTGCTAAAACAGATTTTGGCTACCACTTTAAAGCTTAAGCACAAGCTACCCAATAAGCTGGAACAGAAAAACAGATATTGGAACTTGAAGAAGACCTGGCTAGATATCTCTAAACCAAGGATGAACTCTGGATAAGCTCTATTGAGCTCTGTGCAAGGACTGCAAGACCCTGTGCAGACTCAGTATTCACTGAGTCAGTGCACAGGGCACTTTAGCCCCATTTGACAAGCTAATTTCAAGCTTGTAGAAAATTTCTAAAAATCCATAAAAATCATATTAATAGACTTGACCAACTGAAGTATATAAACCCACAATTTCACTTAAATTGATCCAATGATGAATCAATTAAAAATCACCCAAGGTGGGCTGAAAACTGGTTTTTACTTTTGACTTTTTTTGAGACAGGAGTGAAAGTTTGACTTAAATGAAATTTGAATCAATTCTTTTGCATGAGAATGATATGATGATATGAAATAATGCTAATGTAGGCTGAATTATGACTATATCTTCCTAAATGCAAGATCTCTCTAACTGATTTTAACAGTCATGAACATAAGAGGAGAATTAAAATTATTTTGACTTTTAAAGCTCCATAGTGCACAATGATTGCAGAGATTGACTTAGTGCAGCTAAATGAATCTAATGCAACCTAAATTGTCCTAAGCTTGAACCTAAATGCCAGATTACATAGCAGATCCAAACACCTCTGATGTGACTAAAATGCAAACCTTAACTCTCAATGTGCTTGACTAGTGGGAATCTCTGCTAAATCTAACTATGACTAACCAAAATACATCTACTTGCAGTGATCAGAGCCAACAAATAACACTAATTCAATTATAACAATATAATGCAGATTTGAGCAAATAAAAGACATAAGGGTAATAAAAAGCTTACAGCAGTCCAGCTGCTAAGGGTTGCACCAACTGGTTGAATACCACTCCAAATGAGCTTAATCCAACACCACTTCTGGTTGCACCAACTTGGATAAACTTTTGAATTAACACTGAAAATGAACTACAAATGGCTAAAATGCCTTAGTTCAATACAAGGAAGGTTAACATTACAATTTTAAAAACTAACTAAGACAATTTAACTAAAAACGACATACATCAAATTTTTAAAAACTAAGTACTACTTCCTTCTTGCTTCTTCTTCCTTCCTTTTATATACCAAAAGATTTCTCTCTCCAATCTGAGTGATTCCCACTTTAATTCAGGACCATTGGATGGCTTGAAGCATTATTGGCCGTTTGATGCATTTTTTGCGCCAAAAGTGTTTTTAGCAGTTGGGGTTGAGTGAAATGGAAAGGGATGCATTAAATGTATCTTGGAGTTTGGTGGAGGTGGGGGGACATGGAAGTGTGAAGGTGAGCTGGGGGGATGGGAGGTCTGGGTGTTGCAGAGATTTGGTGAAGAAGAAGATTTGGCGGGGTGATATGTTTGACTATGAGAGTTGACTGGGGTGTATTATATTGAAGGGGATCAAAAGGGAGGGGTTCAATGGATTGGCAGGGGGTCACAAGGTTATGACAAGGGTCCAAGGTTCAAAGGCTTAGGCTTTAATACAAGGGCTTGTTTTGTAAATTCTGAAAATACAAGGACCACTTCTGCCATTTTTTCAAAGTTGTTCCAAGGGACCAAAAGTGACAAGCTCCAATAGTACAAGGACCAAACTTGACATTTTCAAATTTCCAAGGACCATTTTTGCCAATTTTTAAACTTGAAGGACCAAATTTGTAATTTCTCAAAACTTTTGATATTTTTCACCAAAGGACTAATTTTGACAACTTATGATTTTAAAAGGACCTTTGGTGATTTTTCTTTTGAAATAAGTGCTCAGGGACTATTTCTGACAACTTTTGAAACTTGGGGGACTGAAACTGCCAATTATGCAAACTTAGCTCATTTTTCATCTGATTTTAAACATTTTGCATCTGAAACATATAAAATGCAATTTTGAGATATTTTCAGTATTTTGATGCATTTCTGAGCATTTTTAAGTGTTTTGCAGTTCAGATTTAACCAAAAATGATGAGTATTTACACACTCATCACCAGCTCACAAGCTTATCACCCAAAAACTGAGCACCTCCAGACGTACTTCGACGTGTATCTTGACAACCTACATGATCAGCATCTGCATAGGTAGTTAGCGACATACCGGTGTCCTTCAGGTACCACAGTCCCATATTCATGGTTCCTTGGAGATACCGAAAGACCCGTTTAACCGCTTCAAGGTGCTTTTTAGTAGGCTTAGACTGATATCTAGCACACATGCACACATCGAACATGATGTCTGGTCTACTAGCTGTGAGGTACATCAGGGATCCAATCATACTACGATATTTTGTTTGATCTATCATGATCCCTGAGTGGTCCTCATCCAGCTTGGTTCGTTCAATCATGGGAGTGTCAACAGGGTCACTAGAATCAAATCCAAATTTCTTTAACATCTCATTTGCATATTTAGATTGATTAATAAAAATGCCTCCGGGACTTTGTGAAATTTGTAATCCCAAGAAAAATGACATTTGTCCCATCATTGACATTTGAAATTTGGAACCCATTTCATTTGAAAGACAGAAGAAACTTTGACAGCGTATCATACCATGCCCTTGGAGCTTGCTTTAAACCATAAAGAGCCTTCTTCAAACGATAAACGTGAGTAGGATGCTCTGGATTTACAAAGCCTTCAGGTTGGCTGACGTAGACGACCTCTTTAAGATCTCCGTTAAGAAATGCGGTTTTAACGTCCATCTAATAAACAACCATGTTCTTGCTAGCAGCATTAGCCAAGAAGATTCTGATCGCCTCGATACGAGCAACAGGAGCAAAATATTCCTCAAAGTCTATCCCTTCTTCTTGACGATAACCTTTAGCCACTAACCTAGCCTTATTTTTCAAAACATCACCATGCTCATCAAGCTTCACTTTGAAGATCCACTTAAGAGCAATGATCATAGCACAATATGGAGCTGGTACTAATTCCCATACAGCTAATCGATCAAACTCATGAATTTCATCTTGCATGGCATTGAACCAGCTGTCTTCATTCATAGCAGTTTTAACATCTTTAGGTTAGATCTTTGAGAGTACGGAGTTAAAGAAGCACCATAAGGCATCAGTAGCAAGCTGTTTACGAGTGGATACTGGACGAGAAGGGTTTCCAATGATGTTATCCAATGGGTGATCATGTGTCCATTTTCTAAGATGTTCATGTGGTTGTGGTTGTGGAACTGAAGTAGCAGAGTCGATGTCTCCTGATGAAGATGGTTCAGATGATGATTCAGGAGCAAATATATTTTCAAATGGACCATCTTTGGGAGTAGCAAAGGGATTAACTTCATCCTGTGAATCAGAAGCATTTCCATGATGTACATTGGATGATTGAAGATTTGTTGATGAAACAGATTGATCAGCAGCAGGCGCTTCTTGGCTTAATGACATCGACGCTGAAGGATTGACTTCATTGATAGAGATAGAAGCAGCCTCTGTTGAAGGAGTTGACAATTCAATAGAACTTGGCTCACAGTCTTCATCAAACATAGGATCAAACAATTTCTTCAAATCAACTTCAGATGGAGGTACATATGGAGTTGCTGGAGGAGAGTTTGGTACAAGAGATGAACCAATGGGACTGTTTTGAAGTGCGGGTCCTGAATTGGATTGTCCAGGAGCCATTTGACCAGTCAGCTCATCAAACGTAACGTGAATAGTTTCCATGATATTTCAGGTCCTCTTGTTGTAGATTCGGTATCCTTTTCTGTTTGGTGCATATCCTACAAAAACTCCAATGTCTGCCTTAGCTCTTAGTTTACCTAAATCTCGACCATCATTCGTAGGATAGCACAAAGCACCAAATACACGAAGGAATGAGAGATTAGGTTTTCTGTTGTGAACAAGTTCATATGAAGTTTTTCCATGAACAGTGTGAATCAGGGATCGATTTTGTGTGTAGCATGCAGTGGCAATGGCTTCTCCCGAGAGAAACATTGGAACCTTTGAGTAAATCAGCATTGTTCTTGTGGCTTCCACAAGAGTTCGATTTCGTCTTTCAACTACACCGTTCTATTGAGGAGATCGTGGAACACTTCTTTGATGACATATTCCCACACTTTCATAAAATTCACTAAGTTGTTTGTTAACAAACTCAGTTCCATTGTTTGTTCGGATGATTCTGACAGTTTTGTTGAGACGAACCTGCAGCAGTTTGATGAGTTTGATGATGATATCTGGAGTTTCATCCTTTGTCCTTAAGAACTTGACCCAGGTGAATCTAGAGTAATCATCAACCACAACTAACACATATTTCTTCGTAAAGATATTCTGCACTCTCATGGGTCCAAATAAGTCCATGTGAATTGTATGAAGAACTTCTGTAACAGAGTTTGTAGGTTTGGGTTTATGGGCATACATCTTGCTTTTTCCCAATTGGCATGCTGAACAAAGATGATCCTTTTCATACTTAAGTCTAGGTAAACCTACAACCAATTCCTTTTTGGAGAGATCATTGATGGTGCCGAAGTTCAAGTGATTGAGACGACGATGCCATAACCATGACTTTGTTTTTGAAGCCTTTGACAACAAGCAAATTGGAGAAGACTTCATCATATCATCGATAGAGATGGTGTATAGATTTGAACCACGTGTTCCTCTTAAAAGTTCCTTACCATCAAGTTCTCTAATGAAACAGGTATGTTTTCTGGAGGCTACTTCTAGATCAGAATCACAGAATTGACCAACAGAGAACAAGTTATGACCAAGACCTTCCACATAATACACTCTGGAGATAACACTTTCACCAACAACATGATCTCCATAGCCCATAATTGCACCAAAATGATCGTTTCCGAATCTAACAGTCCCAATGAATTTGCTCACGAAGTTCATGAGCCGCGACCGGTTTCCAGTCATATGCTTGGAACAGCCTGAGTCCAGGTACCACATAACGATTTGAACGATCTGCAGTTGAACACAGACAAGAATGGATAACTGGATAATTGGGATCCCCATGCAAGAATTGGTTCCATTTGGTTAGTAATAGTGATTGGAACACCCACATCAGAAATAGAAACATTCATATCAGAAATAGAAGCAATGGAATCATTATGAATAGATGCAGTACCAGTGTCCGTATTTTCCCTATTCAAAGTATGTTCACTTCTTAAGGGAATATTTTTACAAGTAGGCATCCATTTTTTAGAGGGCATTGTCTGATTAACCTTATGGCCAACAGGTATCCATTGATAACCTATCTTACTAAATGTTCTTCCTGTGGGCTTCCACTGTTTTCTAACTTTCTTTCGCATTTGCCTTTTTGCCTTCTTAGTATGATATTTTGCATTAACACTATTGACTGGGGATATGACATCATTAGACAAAGCATTCACACCACATTCATGATTAGTAACAGAATTCAAGCAGACATCATTACAAGGTTTGCAAATAGTATCAAAATTCGAATTAATTACAGTACGCCTATGGCTAATACTAGAATCAACACGATTCGTTTTATTCGACTCAAACTTAAATTTCCTAGGTTGATCTTCTACTTTCTTCCAATGCACATTCTTAGCTTGCAAGGTCCTATCATTCCTTGTATTGTCTTGAGACTTTGACCTGCTCGTTTTAATGTCATTGTTTACTCCTGTAGAGGGAATGGGAACATTAGTTGGTTTTGCTAATTTATGCATTTCCTGTTTAGATGTGCTGGGATCTGAACTATTTGAAGGCACATTAAAGTTCACTCTCTTAACAGTAGAAGTACTGGGATTTGAACTCCTAGAGGGCACACTCGAGTTCACATTCTTAGCACTAACAGATTTGGAATCTGAACTACTTGAAGGCACTCTGAGGTTCACATTCATAACATTTGGCATTGAATGACTTGCATGCTTGGCACTAGGCATTGAACAAGGTATCAAGGAATTGACTTGCTCACCTAAGGTTTTAGGGCATATTGTAATTAAGCATTCTAGAAGTTCTTGAGATCGTTTGGCATATAAGCATGCATGACCAATTGCATTATCAAGTGGTTTCTCTAACTTATCCTCTTCTACAATCTCACGGAGACATTCTAGGCTGTCCTTAAGATATGAGAAATATGTTTGAATTGCCAGTTTGTTATTCCTTAGATGACGAGGAACATATTTCACAGACAAAGCATATTTATTACAGACATGCCCCTTTGAAGCACCATTCTCCCCATTGGTCATTGGCATTTTCCCTTTTACCTGACTCTTAAGATTCTCAATTTCCTTTTGCAACGAGGTTATTTTTTTGTTATTTTTGTTACGAGTGACTTTAATTGACTCAAATAACTCATTGAAATGACGTTTAACCTTTTCATTTTCTTCTAGAAAACTTTCATTTTCCTTTTGTAAGGCATTAACCAAGTTTTGAAGATGAAAATTTTGAGAATTCCGAGAATCTAAAGGAGGAGGCATTTGGGAGGCAGTCATATTGTTCTTTTCACCCTTTAATTGAGAGATTTGGGCTTTCAACTTTCTGATCGTGTTACAGTGAGCTTGAATCTGTTCGTCACGTTTGTTTAGTTCAAAAACTGCATCAAACTCTGGAACATCCGAGGATATCTTGATGTTTAAGGTTTTAACATTTTCTTTAAGATGTTGATATTTTAGTTGCAAGTCAAAATGTTCAACTTCTAGCTTAGAAAAATGTTTTACCAAATTATCGTGATCATCCTGTTCAATTTTATCACTTAGTTTAGAGTTTTTTATTTCAAGTTCAATGACACGATCATAGGAGACTTTCAACGCAACAGATAATTCATGAAATTGAGAAGCAGTAATAGAGCAATTAGTATCAGTATAAAACACATCTTGAGAGATACATTCAGAGATCAGATTCTCATTTAAGGTATGCAAGTTCTTCCTCTCAATTTCATTATATTTTAATGCCCGCTCATAGTCACTAACTTCAATTATCATTGCATCAAATTCTTTTTCCATCCCTTTAATATCTGTATCCATCCCCTTTTTAAGACTCTCAAAGTGATCTTTTAATTGTTTAAAGAAAGGCATGACTTCAGTTAAATAACGTTCTTTTGTTTGTTCAAAACCCCTTTCCCCTTCAGTTATCCCAGTAGGTGTGATTCTTTTCTTACAAGTTTTCTCAAAATCAACAAATAATTGAAAGATCACATATTGACTGATTAAGGTCTTGCTCTTAGTGGCAATAGTTCTAGGAACTAAATGCATTGGTGTATTGGGAGGATACACAGTCGCTGCAGGCATTCTCCTAAGGGGAGAGTTTGTTTCAACAATATTTTCAGCTTTTTGCTTATCTAAGTCCTTTTTCCAAAACACTTGTTCAGGTGTTAACAAAGTTTGAGGCTTAAACTTGTTTAAGGAAATCCAATTTTCCTTTTTGTAATCATGGGGTTTGATCATTATGTTATTCTTTCTACATTAAGGATCACCTAGCTTCTTATTCATTTTCTCCCTAGATGCATCATCTAATTTTCTATCTTCCTCAGTGCACTCAACGCAACTAGGTTTCTGTCTAGGCTTAAGGATTTCATTACCATTATAAATTACATTTTGAGCTGCTTTAGCTATCTTTCCGTACTCAGGGTTGGGTTTATCTATGATGGGAACACTATGCTTATCGCTTAAAACTCTATGCTTAGTGACCATGTGAGCAGTTTGAAGGGTATTCCCTTGCACGTACAACTTATTTTCAAGCTTGTTTTTCAAGGTTTTTAGATTAGAAAAATCATTCAAAAGTTTTGATTCCTTAGCACAGAATTCTTGCTTAAGCATTTTAACATTTTCTTGAAGTTCTTGTTTTTGCTTAGCCGTTTTAGAAAGATTTTCTTGTAAGGAGGTTAACACTTGTTTTAATACTTCTTCTCTAAACTTACTTTGTCTAATAGTTGTACGCATTTGGTCATCCATCTCCTGCTCACGAGTGGTTAACTCAAACTTAGCTCGTTGTTCATAAATAGCAACACGTTCTTTATAAGCATTAAGTTCAGAGATAACAGAATCATCAGGGCACATGCAGTGTATTAATCAAAAACATAGTCATTGTTGACTGCAGAAGATGCATCACTTGGTAAAACTTCACTTTCACTTTGTTTCACATATTGATCATATGGGACAACATTGATATTTCCCATATTTTCAATATTTGATTCAATAGTTTCAGTTGTTTGTACTTGGTCATGCATCTTTTGCACATCACCATCATCGTATAGTTTTAATACCTCTGAGATGAGTTTGTCTTTGGATGGGCCAGCTTGTGGTGAAGATGAGACCTTAGGAGAAACCATTGGAGAAATGCTAGCGATAAAAATTGTGTGTGCAGTAGGTCCATCATCTACATCAGAGTCGTATGCATCACAATCAGCGACTTGAAAGGCATTCTGATGATTGTGACTATCTCCTGAATTGGCTGCTCATCCACATCTGCATCATAGGTCTTGGCATTGCCCTCAGCAAGAAACAACAACTCCTCTTCATTCAAAGCAGCACCATTATCCTGAGCTTGTACAAGCAGCATCTTATCTCTGAAGTATTTTGCATTCTGTGGACGTTTTGGAGATGTGCAGTAATGTGTCCTTCACCACCACAGTTGTAGCATTTGATTGGTTTAGCTTGTCCTTGATTTCCATTCCTTCCCCGATTCTGATTTGCTACATATCCTTTACCAGCTCCACCTCTTCCTTGTTCGTACTGCCTTTCTTGAACTGGCTGCACCATAACCTTCCCATCTCTGACAGTGGCTTGATTGTGTGGATTGGATGCAGTTCTGAGATTGTTGTTGGTGTGTGGAAGAGAGTTCATGTTTTGACTAATCAGGAGAGCCAGTTGATTAATGAAGTTTCTCACGTGTGCATCAGCATCAGCTTGTTTGAACATAGGATCAGGAATGAGTTTGTGATTACCATTACCCATAGGTATGACTTGAGATGCCTTGGTGGTAATACCAACATTGGTGTAGAAAGCTGTAGAATCATTAGGCGAGCTTGATTCTCCCTGATTGGTTTTGATTTGCTCTAGAATCCTTTTCTCAAACATAGCATGCCTCTCATTCTGAAGAAGGAAAGCATAGAGTTGCTCATAGTTAGTATTCTTCAATCCTTTGGTTAGCTTCACAAAGGTGACAAACTTGTGCCATTCGGGATTCATGTTGTTCACAAACTTTGAGTTCAGCTGAATGTTTGGCATGGTCATTTTGATGTTCCTCATATCGTTCACAAGCTTATGGAATCTCACATAGTACTCATAGACACTCTCATCTGGTCTCATCTTGAAGTGCTCAAAGTCATCATATAGTTGTGATTCTCTGTCTTCAACAGTTAATTCAGAACCTGAGAGAAGCATCTTGACATTATCCCACACACCACACTGCCTTGGCTTCGGTGTTGTGATTGATCAGCTTGTAGATATCCTTTGGAAGACCTTGAAGTATGATGTTAGAAGCCCTGATATCAGCATCGAATCTCTTTTTCTCCTTATCATCGAGCTCATCATATGTATTTGGTCTGTCTATTCCATATATCATTGTTCCATCTGCAGCTGTATCAATTAAGTCTCTAGTGGTCTCAACCCGATAAGGTCCTTCATCGATTGACTTGAGAATGTTGACCCCATTTTCCTTTCCAAGACAGTACAGTCTAATTCTTTGAGCCCATGAATCATAATCAGTTCTGTCAAGCATAGGTGGATGAGTATCTGACCCTGCTGCTTGAACGTCCTCAGCTACGGAAGAAACAATAGTAGGAATGATGTTTGCCATGATTACAAGTTCTAAGGGGTTTTACAATTCTTTGATTAAACCAGGAAATTGATTCTTTCACGGGATTTTACTAAACCAAAAGAACAACCATAAGAATGTATCACGAAGAAGTGACAAGTAGCAAAACACACAACTCGCTTAGTTATCAACTCGCTAAACAACCAACTCGCTGAAGGAGACAACTCGCTTAAGGAATCAACTCGCTAAATAGCTAAGTCGCATTAGCATCAACTCGCAACACTGTCAACACACTTAATGGAGTAAGTCGCTAAATAGCTAACTCGCTTTAGTATCAACTCGCAAGACACACAACTCGCTTAGAACCCTAGTCGCATGAAAATCAACTTGCTAAATAGCCAAGTCGCATATACTAACTCGCATACAGAAACAAAGCAACTCTCTTTGCAGAAAAACAAGTCCGAGACTCAACTCGCTTCGTCCTATCTTCACAAATAACCACTTTATCAATCAAAAACAACCAAACCACAATGATTTAAGCCTTCCAATTCAAAACATAAACACATATGATGATCCTAAACACAAAAGTACAAGCAAAATTCAAACTTTTACACTAGAATTTGTCCAAGTGAATCCAACTCTTCTAAACACTTAATACCCCAAAAACCTTATGAAATCCACCAAAACAAAGAGCATGAAAGATGAGTGATCAAACCATGGCTCTTGATACCAATTGTAATATATAGGATTTCATAAACACACTAAACCATAATCCAAGTTGGCGTATAAAAGTGTTAGAGAGAGAAAGTTCTAGAGAGAGAAATGGAAGAGAGTTGGGAACTATGTGAAACAAATAAAAATAGTATTGAAGCTCCAACCCTCTACCTTGGGAGGTAGAGGGTATTTATAGTGTCTTACAAATAAACGCCACCTACGGGCTGTGGATCAGGCATACAGTGGGTAAAGACCCGTCCGTCCTCCACGGTGTTACTTATCAAACTACTAACTAACATATCATAACTACGACTACGAGCTTTCTATTGAATGCTTATACTTGAGGTGACCGACTCTTTAACGACTGAATTTTCTAATTCCTAACAGGATGTTCCCGACACATGACATGCAATCTTAAACTGTTATCAAACTTTGTTTCAAAGTTCATTGGCACTGTCAGGTTCGGGAATGATCACTTCGCAGCTATCATGGGCTACGGAGATTACATCAATGGTAACATCGAAATTAGCAGGGTTTATTATGTGGAAGGTCTCGGTCACAATCTCTTCTCAGTAGGTTTAATTTGTGATGGAGATTTGGAAGTTGGTTTTCGGGAGAAAACTTGTTTCATTCGTGATCTACAAGGAAACGATCTTATGTCTGGAACCTGCACATCAAGTCTTTACACAATTTCTATGCAAGACACGATTGCTTCATCTCACATATGTCTACTTTCAAAGGCAACATCTACGAAATCTTGGCTATGGAACCGTCGCCTCTCACACTTAAACTTTCAAACCATAACCAATCTTGCACGTTACAAACTTGTTGAAGGTCTCCCAAGATTTCGGTACTCTAAAGATCATCTATGCTCAGCTTGTGAACAAGGGAAAAGCACTCGTGCTCACTTTCCTTCAAAGGTGGAACACAACTCATAGCATGTACTTCATCTTCTTCACATGGATTTGTGTGGTCTGATGCGTGTGCAGACGATTAATAGCAAATGCTACATCTTGGTAATTATGGATGACTACTCAAGATGGACTTGGGTTTATTTTCTTCGAAGTAAAGATCAAGCTCCACAGATGATCATCACCTTTCTCACGAAAATTCAAGTTCAGCTCCAGAACACAGTCAGACAAATCAAAACAGACAAAGGAATTGAATTTGTGAATCAACTCTTCGTGCATATTATGAGAAATTGGGAATTGAGCATCAAACATGTTGATCCCAGTTGAGCAAACGATCTAATATAGAAACTGACTAGTAACAAAAGCTTATCAAGTATTACGCGGAATTTAACACTTGATCTTAAGAAGAAGAACAGTTAACTTTCAACACCTCAATATTATTAATACGAATACTCTTACAGTATTAGGGTTTTTCAACCTTGAAGTGAAAACGACTTTAGATATAAAATACACGTATATCTAACCTAGCCTAGGACCTCCTTTTATAGGTTAAGGAGTCCTATACAATATACAATACGTAACCTACAAGATAAATATCTTTTCCATATTTATCTAATACAATATACTAACCGACACTATAGAACTAGCAGTGCTTACAATACTATCAGCAGTTACTCAATACTACTAGCCGCGGTTATCTTCATCAGAGGTTACTCTTCTTCTGTCCGTGGTTATCTTCAAGCTTGTCCGCTGTTCCATCACTTAAAGTAATTCATCATACAAGGAACCTAAAACCCAACAATCCTCCCCTAAACTTGACAAATTCCAACAGAATTCTCAAGTTTCTTTTAAGCTCAAAACATCTGATGTGGAGGATGTAGCCAAACACTTACTTTTAAGTATCTTCTCATACTTCTTCAGCAAGTCATAAGCTTGACTATCATAGGACAATAACAAGATGTTACCAGTTCAATGAGCAACCAAAAATATAGTTTGGACACCTCAAGTACAAAATTGACAAAGACCAGTCTAATAAGTATACGAACATCTTCCACTCATAGGATTTGACTTATTAGTAGGTCGTTATTAATGAGTCTACAACTTCAGTCCAACAAAGTTCTACAATAACAGGATACTATCAGTTCGAATACTGAACGACTTCTTCATACTCTTCTATGAATTTTCATTCACAAACCGATGTAGGAGGTGTAGTCTACAAAACTCGAATTTTCTTTGAACTCTTAAGACAACCTTAAACAGTTCAAATCCCCTCCTAACAACCCAAAATCCAAGGAACATACTACTTAATGAAATTCACTACCTTGTCGCCTGTTCGAACTTCTATTGGTGCCTGTCTTCTTCTCATTGGAGACTACTTCTATTGGCGCCGATCATCATAACTCATTGACGACTATCATAACATTCGTGACGATCAAGATATCACAGCCAATCATATAAC
>BPTQ01000008.1:88341590-88576458 GCA_019973895.1 Chrysanthemum seticuspe
TAGAACATGTCTTTGGTTAACCAGTTTTTGACGAATCTCTACCATGACCATATCCTATGTTACTATACGGTGGTGGGGGAAATTACTTTGTACGTGGTGGACAATTTCTTGACAGTAAATCATCACTCAAGTCAAAATTATTTGGACAACTTCTTCATTTATTCTGACTTAATGGATTCTATACAAGACGATTCAATAGACCACGAGGGTATTAACTTCTAACCCTTAGTCTAAGACTCCTACAATCATGACTTAGTTGTTTCAGACTTTTCTATCTCGGACAATTCTTTCAACTAAGATTAGTTCAGATAGGACATGGATCTAAACCTCGATTTCAATGGTTCTTTCAACATCTCATGTCTCTTTATGGATCCCTTGTCTACTTTGTTAAATTTGGATCCCCTTTAGTTTCTTCGAATTTACCAGATTAAAGATTGTCTGATCCACTACTTAAAGTTACACAATTGTTCCGAACAAAACACACACCATCAAAACTGGTAAATGTCTCCTTAACACTATTTTTGTCTGGTGTTCAAACCTTAGTTACCTCCTCCCACTTAGTATTTTTGAAAAGTTTATTTTGTGTGGGAGTAGGATTTTCTTTGTACTAAGGTTCTCGTCACGACTACTCCTTACCCTTATGTTTTAGATAACAGTGACGATGTGTTTTTACCTAAGGTTGGTGCCGATTCGTTTTACATTTGCGCCGATTCGTCACAGTTTGGTGACTATTCAGTTTTTAGTGGTGACTAAGTTTTCTTCAAAATTTTTAAGGTTTCCACTATTGACTATGTCACCAACCTTTAGTAAAAATACGACAATTCCGGAGTCGTTCAACCGTTACCTTCGGATTCTGTTTCCAAAATGGTATACAGTTGACACGTAGTTACCTGGATTGTTTTAAACTTATAAAACTACGTGTCCCGTCTGGGTTCAGTTATGACTGAACCCAGGTTTTCTCCTTGATTAGAAACTTTAGAATACACGGGCATATCATTGTATCCTATACCAGTACCATCTCTAAGCAGTTTTTGACCAATTGGTTTCTGTACAAGATCAGAAGCATATTGTAATTTAGCAACCCTAACAATATGTTTTTCTTTTTCCTCTAGGGCCTTAACTTTTACACTTTCTGCTTCTGCTAGTCTATCTTTAAGCATTTTAATCTCTCTGTTTTTAAGATCAATTTCACCACCTAGTATATTAATCTTTTCTACATATTCAAACTCACATTTAATACAGAATTTTAGCTTCTCTTCCACACCCTCTAAACCAACTCTATATCCTAAGTTATCTAGAGTCAATCTCTCTACTTCTTTTCTCATACTCTCAGTGATAGCCTTTTGAGACTC
The DNA here is from genome assembly GCA_019973895.1 of Chrysanthemum seticuspe. NCBI lineage: Eukaryota > Viridiplantae > Streptophyta > Magnoliopsida > Asterales > Asteraceae > Chrysanthemum > Chrysanthemum seticuspe. The sequence goes on from BPTQ01000008.1 coordinate 88,342,943, forward strand.
TAAGATTTCAGAACATGATTTAAAAGAACAAGTAGATGCTTTAGAATCATTAGATACCTCAGAATCTGAACCAGAAGATGAAGCATAGGCCATTAGAGCAAAGTTATGCTCTTTTGAAGCTTCACTAGCAAGAAAAGCTGCATTTGGACCTTCTTCAATCTGATCACTCCAATCATAATCACCAAGTCCATCCTGAGCAACCAAAGCTGAAGAACTAGTAGGTTCTTCTGTTGTCTTCTTAATACCCTCAAGTCTTTTAGGAGCTCGACATTCCCTGGCAAAATGACCTTTCTTCTTGCAGTTAAAGCACTCCATCTTGCTTTTGTCGAATCCAGCTCTCCTTTGACCATCATACCTAACATGTCTTCCAGTCCTTCTCAGAAACTTCCTTGCCTGGAGAGTCAGCATTGCCATTTGCCATTGCAGGTTAATTTCATCAAGATCATCAGGGTCAATTTGATCTAGATCTTGATTCAAAACATCAACACTAGTAGTTAAATCTGACAGAAAAGCACAAATTGCACCATCACTGACATTATCACTAACAGTGGTATTGTTTGCAATAGCCGTGGTTATACCATATGCAGCAGTGGATACATCTTGTGAGCTTTTGTGATTTGTGGATACAAAAGCAATGTTTTGATTAGAAGAAGACGAGTTGGAAAAGTTATTCTCAGACTCATAAACCTTCAAGTTATTGAAGAGATTGTCTAGAGTCATTGTAGCAAAGTCCGTCTTATTTCTCCACACAATTGTATGAATAGCCCAATCAGATGATAAACTCCTTATGAACTTCAAATTAATATCTTCTTGAAGGAACTTGTAACCCACTGCCTTCAGTTGACTGATGAGTTTTTGAAGCCTATTGTGTGTGCCATCAATCTTTTCTCCACTTTGAGCAGTGAAGGTTTCAAACTGATGCTTAAGCATGTTAATCCTTGACTTCTTGGTAGCTTCATTACCAGCAAACCTTAATTCAAGAGCATCCAATAGTTCTTTAGCCGACTCATACTGATCAAAGTCCAATGCAAATTCATTAGGTATTCCTATGGAGAGAAGACTGTGAGCTTTGATCTCCATTTTCCTCTTAGCTTTATCAGGTTCACTAACAATGGTAATCTCTTTACCATCCTCACCCTTCAAAGGAAGAGTATCTCCTTTTTCAACAACATCCCATAGAGCATAATCAATCATGCGAATGTATTGCCTCATTCGCATCCTCCAGATTTGATATTCTCCATGTTTGAGCATGGGAACCTTAGAAGCAGTCACCATGTGAGGTTCTTCAGACATCTTAACTTTCTTGAGTGCAAATTAACAGACTTCTTCTTGTTAACAGTTTCTAGATCACAAGCTCTGATACCACTTGTTGATCCCAGTTGAGCAAACGATCTAATATAGAAACTGACTAGTAACAAAAGCTTATCAAGTATTACGCGGAATTTAACACTTGATCTTAAGAAGAAGAACAGTTAACTTTCAACACCTCAATATTATTAATACGAATACTCTTACAGTATTAGGGTTTTTCAACCTTGAAGTGAAAACGACTTTAGATATAAAATACACGTATATCTAACCTAGCCTAGGACCTCCTTTTATAGGTTAAGGAGTCCTATACAATATACAATACGTAACCTACAAGATAAATATCTTTTCCATATTTATCTGATACAATATACTAACCGACACTATAGAACTAGCAGTGCTTACAATACTATCAGCAGTTACTCAATACTACTAGCCGCGGTTATCTTCATCAGAGGTTACTCTTCTTCTGTCCGTGGTTATCTTCAAGCTTGTCCGCTGTTCCATCACTTAAAGTAATTCATCATACAAGGAACCTAAAACCCAACAAAACATATATTGCACAAACACCAGAACAAAACGGAGTTGTTGAAAGACGAAACCGTATGTTAGTAGAAGCTGCAAGAACAATGTTAATTAATGCTAAACTTCCAGATTACTTGTAGGCTGAAGCCGTGTCAACTGCATGCTACACCCAGAACCATTCAATGATTACTAAACGCCACAACAAAACACCTTATGAGCTTATCCACAACCGTAAACCGAATCTCAAACACTTTCTTGTATTTGGATCCCTTTGTTACCCAAATAATGATCAGAATGACTTTGGTAAGCTCAAAGCCAAAGCTAACATTGGAGTCTTTGTTGGATACTGTGAAAACTCTAAGGGTTACCGAATCTGTAATCGTCGTACAAGGGAGATTATGGAAACGATTCATGCAAATTTTGATGAGCTTACAGAGATGGCTTTTGAGCAAAATAGCTTGGAACCCGGTCATAACCGTCTAAACTTCCCCCAAACCTCATCATCAGCTGAACCAAGCTTGCAGCTTACTCTTCAACAAATGGAACAACTATTTGCTCCTCTGTTTAGTGATGATATTGATCAACGTGCTCCAGATGTATCAAATGTTTCTGCTGCTCAACCTGATAATAATCCAATACCTGATACACCTGAAACAACAACAACTATTGAAGAAGCACCTCCAATTGATTCTACAACAACAGCCGAGCAAACCCCATCCAATGACGCTGAACCAACTGATGATCTTCTGAACCATGATGTACCCCAACCTGCAGATTATGATCCAAATGCGTTCTTCAACCCTTTTGCAAATGAAACTACCACTTATGTTGTTGCGGAATCATCTACAAGCCATTTGAATCCTCCTAATCTGCAGAATGTATATCAACATCAACCCTCCACACATCGTTGGACTAAAGACCATCCTCTTGTGAACATTATTGGAAACCCGAATCAACTAGTCGTAACTAGACAACGCCTTCAGACTGACGGTGAACATTGCATTTATGCACTTACCGTCTGCCGAGCTGAACCCAAAAATATTAAGGAAGCCATGACATATGACAACTGGATTGAATCCATGCAAGAAGAACTTAATCAGTTTAAATGTCTCAAAGTATGGGAATTGGTTGAAAAACCAACTGGGTCAATGTTATTGGTCTTAAATGGATTTGGAAAAATAAATTGGATGCTGAAGGTACGGTTATCAGAAATAAGTCACGTCTGGTGGCTAAGGGTTATAGACAAGAAGAAGGGATTGACTACGAGGAATCATTCGCACCAGTTGCTAGACTTCAGGCTGTTCGGATCTTTCTGGCATTCGCGGCTCACATGAACATCACGGTCTTTCAGATGGACGTCAAAACTGCTTTTCTAAATGGAAAACTGAAAAAACCGGTCTATGTTAGTCAGCCAGAAGTATTTGTTGATCCAGAGTTCCCTAATCACGTCTACAAACTGAACAAGGCTCTCTATGGTCTCAAACAAGCCCCTCGGGCATGGTATGATAAGTTGTCATCCTTTCTTATCTCTTATAATTTCGTCAAAGGATCGGTCGACCCAACACTATTCATACAATATCACGGGGAACACATTTTAATCGTTCAAATTTATGTGGATGACATCATTTTTGGGTCAACACATCTAAAGTACTCAAACGCTTTTTCAAAACTTATGAAAAAAAAATTTGAAATGTCCATGATGGGTGAACTTACATTCTTTCTAGGACTGCAAGTTCATCAATCACCCCGTGGTATTTTCTTGATTCAGTCCAAATATGCTCTTGAAATTTTAAACAAACATGGAATGCAAAACTGTGATACCTATGCCACACCAACGGCACATACCAAGAAACTGGACGCTGATTTGCATGGGAAATTGGTTGACTCTACAAACTACCAAAGTATTATTGGGTCCCTCATGTATCTAATAGCCAGTAGACCTGATATTGTATTTGCTGTATATCTTTGCTCCCGTTATCAGTCGCGACCAACTGAAACTCACCTCTCTGAGGCTAAAATAATCCTCTGATACATCAAGAGAACCATTAATTTGGGAATCTGGTATCCGAAGGATTCTGGTTTTGAACTAATAGCTTTTTCAGACGTTGATCACCCAGGTTGCTTAGATTCTCGAAAAAGTACTTCAAGAGCTCTACAATTTCTTGGTGATAAAATGGTGTCATGGCAATCGAAGAAGCAGGATTGTACATCGTTGTCCTCAACCGAAGCAGAATATGTAGCCATGTCGGCATGTTGTGCTCAAGTCATTTGGATGAGAACACAACTCAAGGACTATTGTTACGTATTTGTCAAAATCCCGATGTACTGCGACAATCGAAGTGCTATTGCGATCTCGTGCAACTCTGTTCAACATTCGAAGTCTAAGCACATCGATCTTCAATATCATTTCATCAAGGAGCATGTGGAAAAGGGTACCGTTGAATTATACTTTGTGGGTACTGAATATCAACTGGCAGACCTTCTCACCAAAGCCTTAGCTCTTGCTAGGTTTACTGAGTTGGTCCACCGGATTGGTATGAGGTGTTTGACTCCAGAGGAACTGGACGAACTTTTAAAACAATCTTAAAACCAGTCAAACATCAAAACCTCTTTTGTAAATATTTTATCAAAAAGAAAATACAAAAATATAAAATCTATAAAATACAAAAATATTTTTCTATCTAAATTTCTTTTAACATGGCAAGTACAAATCTTTCGTCCACACTTTACACTTTCAGATATTTCAATATTTTCACGGTTAAGTGTTGAGGGGGAGAAAGTAAATATTTTATGTTTCATAAAACCTTGTACTTGCATGTTACCCAGTATTGGTAGTTTCTTTGTCAATGGTGGGCATGTTTCTTGTTTCTTGACACTCCTCGGACCCAAATTTCTAAAACTTCTTTATTTTAAAAGTCGAGGGGGAGTGTCATCATGTTTCTTTCCAAACTTACACATCATACTTAACAAAAATGAAAGTTATGGGTTGAGGATGCAAATGGTTGAGGTGGAAGGATCAAAAGTGTCAAAAGTTTAAACTTAAATTAAACAAAGCCTTCCACCTAAAAAATCTATTACATTTAATTCACTCATTTATTACCACAACCACTTCATCCTACGCCTATGAAAAACATAGGTTTTGATTTATATGAAAAACCAACGGTTAGATTTAACTCTAGGAGTGATTTCATGTTCTACGCGTATGCGTATGAACATGTAATCACGTTTGGGTGTTCGTTGTGAAATAAGTGTGTTAAAACTTTGTTAATATCAATTCTAAAACTATTTCCAACAACAAAATCAACCCAGAAACTTCATTCAATCATTTTCAAAATTTAGGGTTTATGCGTGGTTTTGGATATTTTTTATTGTGAGTGTTTCTGTGTAATTAGTTTCTTGAGAGATGATTATTACATATTTAATTAACCTAAACCAACCTTGAGTCATGCCCAGAAACACCAAATTTGGTAAAATTGAGATTTAGGGTTTATGTCTCGTAGAATTGGGGATTTGTGATTCATATGGTGTTTGATGTTATAACTTGTTGAAAACGTCTCTTTAGGCTTCTAAGACATTCCAGAAATCATTTGGTACAAATCCCATGGTTAGATTTCGTAGTCGTAAAATTTGAATCCTTAGGGTTTAAGATTACGCATAAGCAAAACCTACGCGTAACCATCATAAAAAGTGATAACTTGTGATCTTGATAGAGGTTTAATAGAATGTTAATGGATATGTTATGATGAATTTATTTCAGGTTATTACGCGTGCAAAATCAGAATCATGGTTAAAATGGAACTCTACGCATAAGGATCATCTTACGCGTAGAAGGTTACACGTAAGAGAAATCTTACGCGTAAGGTTCTACATGGGGACTACGTGTATCCTGTGAAGGATATGCGTAAACTTGAGTCTTACACATAAGGTTCACTCTTACGAGTAAACCTTACGCATAAGCTCCCACATACGCTTACGCGTAAGCTTTATGCCAAGATCTCTGTTCCTATGCATAATATTTCTTACGCGTAAGAGGAGTTCCTACGCATAAGTTTATAACTACGCGTATGGTCACAACTGTTTACGCATAAGCTTGTAACTTTACGCTTAAGCCTTATTTTAACCATAATTATGAATTGTTACGCATACAAACATGTAAATAAATAACTCATAATGTCACGAAACCAAAATGTCACTAATAAGCTATAATGGTTATAATGTTATGTGAATGAGTGCAAATTTGGACTCTAAAATTCAAAATTAATAAACTCACGAAACTCATCACGGCTACATTGCATTATTGGACAAACAAGTGACATTGGACTCGTAACATTCATTAACATAACACATTCAATAATTGGACAATAAAATCAAATTTTGACTAACGTAATGTCTTTCGATATGTTGGTTCTTTTGGCTCAATATCTTTCAGATCACAATATGGACATGGAAAACGTTAACGCACCAAATGTACTCGCAATGGAAGATATTTTCCCTACCAGTTACAAGATGAAGATTGGAAAGAACAACCTCAAAGTGGACTTTGATAACTTCACGTGCTCTGAGTCTTCATGTCATATTGCTGTGGATATTCTGAAGACTCATCCCTACAACAGCATGCTCAAAAATTCTACAACAGTACCGGAAATCTATATCCATCAGTTCTGGCACACTATGAAGAAGGTTGATGGTCAAGATGCTGTTACGGTGACTCTTAACAACAAAAAAGTCACCATCACTGTTGTGGACTTAAGAGCAATTCTTCTGCTCCCTGCTATCCAGCCCACTGAATATGTCGCCACTCCATCGAAAGAGGCTACTCTCCAATTCATGGTCAATATTGGCTATGATGAAGTTACTGGGATCATTACTAAACATTCTTCAGTTGATTTAAAGAACATCCCTCAGCCGTGGAGAACTTTATACATCATGATCGCCAAGTCTGTATCTGGCAGAGATAGCGGTTATGAGCATCCTAAGCTCATAGAACTACAGATATTCTGGGGCATGGTCAACAAGATGCATATTGACTTCGCAAGTCTGATTTGGGAAGACATGATGTCTTACCTCAAGAAGCCTGGCACCAAGGTCCCCTACATAAGATTTACTAAGCTGTTGATCCAAAGGATACCCGGGAATAATCTGGGCATTCCTTTGAGACTTGATGACCCCAACCATCACTCCGCGTTGTTTGAGCCTACTCTAAATGTTGTCAGATTCAAAGACTCAACAACAAAGAAACAAGGTGCAGTTTTGCCTGACTGCCTTCTCACTGATGATATCAAGCAACTTCAATCATACTCACGATATCAAGAAGCAGTAGCATCAGGCAAAGTTGGCTTCATTGATGAAAAGTCTTCCGCTATACCAATCAAGAAGACCAGGAGATCGGGCAGTGCTGGAAGTGCAGCAAGCACTGGGAGTACCCGCAAGTATCCAAAGAGAACTCATACCCTCAAAAGAAAAATTCCATATAAGGTTGCTATTCCTAATCCTAAACCGGCACTAAAATTAGAGGACAAGGACTCCAAGGATACTGACACGGATGAAGAGGTTCACTACTTGGAAACTGCTACAGATGATACGACAACAGTAGAAAAACCTCTTAGTCCTTAAACTGACAAGGGTAAAACTCCAGTAGAAGAGCAGGAAGAAGAAGAGAGTTCAGATGAAGAACCAAAAGATGAGGATAAAAACTACAGAAAAACACTGAAGAATCTCAGGCTACAACATGTTGCTAAGGAATTTAATGTTCAAAAGACTAGAGGCCCTGGAGGTTCTGGTGGTGGCGCACTTACCATACCAATTAGTGATGCGGTTAATCAACCCGATAAGCGAACTGGTGCCACCACTAAGGAATCAATAGAACAACATCAACAAACCTATGAAGTCCCATTCACCTTTGAGGAAGAAGAAGAAGAAGAAGAAGAACAGGAGGAGATGGTCACAGATAAAGACGTTGAGGAAGTTGCCAAAGAAAAAGCTGAAGAGGAAGCTCAAGCTAAAGCTAAAGCAGCAGAAGAGGCTAGGGTTAAGGTTGATGAACAGGATAAAGCTGAAAAAGAAGCTAATGATTATCTTCTAGATAGTCCTGAACATAACCAGGAACAAACTTCTGAGCCACCTAATGACCCAGAGCCTTATCATGACTCATCTTCATCTTCCTCATCATCTCATTCATCACCACCACCATCCAAAGACGCTACCACCAGATCCGCATCCAGATCCGTAAAGAAACCAACCAACACTTGGGCATCAAGGGCTAAGACTAAAATTTTGAAAGCTGTCAGGCAAGTAAAGAAGAAAAACGTGGTCAACAAGAAACTGAATCAGCTTGCGGAAAGAATCAATCTACTTCAGACTGTGATAAATGAGTTTTTAGGAGAAAGGGAACAGATTCAACAGTTTCTAAATAGAGATATCCAATGGGAAATGGACAAGACGATCAGAGAATATACTCACAAGTTTCTTCTCGACACCGTCCCTGGAGTGACAAGAGAGATGTTTGCCAGAAAACTCTATCCTAATCTCATGCGATTAGTCAAGCAAACAATGCAATCTACTCCTGTAGCAATGCAAATCAATTCAGTCCAGCCTACGGTTGTCTCCAATGCAGAATTGATTTCCAAGCTTCTTTTATAAGTGTCTCAACGATCCGCAACATTTACTTTTGATGAAGCTAAACTATTTGAGGCATTGCTGGAATATCAACTCAAAACTTCAGGCAAAGAGTCATCTGAAAGGGCTAAGCGTCTAAGAGACAATGATGATGCGGATAAGGAATCTTAGCCGAAACGTAAGAAGAAAAATGACGAATCATCATCTATGCCTCCACCACCCCAAAGGACCACCACAATAGAAGATCTCCTCAACGTCCTCCTGCTACAGACAAACCTCAGGACTCTGAGTCTCCACCACCAACGGAGAAAACTGGTGATCACTTTGAATACACTGGTGGTGACGATGAGGAATTTCTTGAGCCCCAACAACAACCTCCTTCTTCTACATCAACCAAGAAACCAACATCATCCTCCAAGCCAAAGCAGAAGAAGTCAACATCAGTTGTATCATGGCTAGATGAAGATGACACTGAAGAACATGACTGGTTTTCAAAGGTTGTTGATGCAACCCCTCCATTACCGGAAGGCCAAGAACCGGTAGATGGTAAAACTTTGGAGCATGCCAAGTTAATTCAAGATAAGTTTAAGGTGAAGAAGATGACGAAAGCAGAGTTAAGATGCATCAAGAACGAAGCTTTTCAACTGCTAAAAGATAACTCCGACAGTGCAATTGAAGTCGAATATCATCTCGACAACATTGCACGAGCCATGTCCAACAACATTGATTGGCTCAACCCTAAATCCAATATCAACTTTACCAGACCTGACAAGGCTCCATACTACACCGACTGGACAAAACCACTACCCACCATTGGCCGACCTGATCAACTGAAGATTCCCTACCGATATTTCTTCAACAATGACCTGTAATTTCTTCAGCACGGTAGCGACGTAAGCAAGAAATATGCTACCTCACTCACCTTCCCTTTCCCGACAGCAATCTTCTCCAGCAATGTGGCCATTGAGGAAGAAGCCTATGTTCGTTGATAATGTGGTAAAGTATGACCTCGATGCGCTATATGGAATTCATCATTGGCCTGAACGAAGAAGAATCTACTACAAAAGCTGCCAGGTACTCAAATCGAAGAAAGAGGTGTACAGTGACCAACGGATCATTGCCATAATGCATGTTAGCCTCTCAACCAAGTGGGACTACTCATTCGTGAAGAAATCGTAGTCAAACGCCAAGACGAACATGATTATGACTTTACTGAAGCGGATTTTCTGAGATTGTCACTCAATGACATTGAAGACATGTATCTAAGGTACAAGGTCGAATGCGATAGTTCTCCACCAACATCTAGCTACAGTACATCAAGTCATTGCTAATATTCATCCGAAGCATCATCATCCAGGAACGTGTTGAAGACCTTCAACTTGCCGTGGAATCATATAAAAAATGTGTTAATCTCACACCACCAAAGCTATACATTCCCGATATCACCCATCTTCCTTAGTATACCATTCTTAAGAAACCAACGTTTGGGGTAGTTTACCGCAGTGAACTTCACCGTAATTGCTTCATGGCGTGGAAGGAGCTTCACAAGTTTTGTGATCATACTTTGAAGAAGGTTCGGGATGGGATGGCATATAGGTTAAAGGAGATTCGTGAAGGCATAGGGTCGAAGAAAAGGTGGAAATCTAGGGAAAAGAGGGATGCGAAGAAAATCATTACGAGGATTGATGAAAGGTTGTTTCGTCGCGATCAGATGAGGACTTTGGAGAGTTTCATGCGTGGACGTCAGAGCATATCTCTAACAGGCTACCAACGTCTAGAAAGAACTCCTGGTGTTATTGACGGACTTCCTGGTACTCCTTGATTTGTTTCTTTCACTATTATTTGGATGTGTTGATCTATATTTAACAATGGCTTGTGCACACATAACAGTGTATAACCCGTACTTGTAATGAAAGGACCCTGTGTATGCATCAGTGCCACAATCCTTATAAAAGGAGCAAAAGCTTCTTACTTTTGAGTAAAACTAATCAAAAATTTCACTTTCAAAGTTTTGCTCAAAAGAACAAGTACTTCCCCTTATGATTTTCAAAACCTCAAAAGTTAATATCACTTGTTGAGGGGGAGTATTTGATTAAAACATTGTTCACAAATGATTCTTCGTGGAATTCCTCCCACAAAACTCGAAATGGACATATTCGATATCAAAATTTCATCAAAAATAACATTTATATGCCATTTTTGAGGGGGGAGAAAAATTATGTGATAAGAAATATTTTGTGGATTGCTATTGAATCTTCGTGCTAAAGACTTAACCAATGAATTAACGAGCTCTTAAATGTTAGTAACTCGAAAAGACTTATCCGGGAAGGGTAATAATTTCAAGCTAGTTCGGTAGTGATGTAAACGTGTCTCGTAAAGGACTTGTCCTAGTAGAATGTACCATTCGAGAAAATCTTGGTAGACATGAACCTTGACGGGTCAAACCTCCTCACCAAGGAGTGTTTACAACTTCAAGCTACTTAAGCACGTGTGGAGGGGGAGTATTTCTGCAAAAATACAAAACTCTCACAGTGGTACAAAATGTTTTTACTCATAACCACTTTGAGAGATTTTCATGGAAATGGTTTTATGGCAACACATGTTAGTCATGGAGTTATAAGGTGACTAAGGTTAGAAATAACCATCCTATGATCCGCCAGAGCCGGAGGGATCTACCCAAGGACACCACCAATAGTTAGAATTTAGAAGTCCTTAGGTATGATTATAAAAAGGAGAAAATGAGAATCGGAGAAAGAAGGAGTTGAAGAACTAAAAAGAAACGTAATGAAAAGGGTGAAAAGAAATAGCCCTCCAGATTATTCAACTTAGGGCAGACACCGGGTTCAATTCATATGCTACTGGTTGTCACTTGATGACACCGGTATTGAAGAATAAAGTCATCATGGACCCAGTGATGCATGCACTAAACCTTCTTAGCCACTCAAGTTTCTCCCAACAGAAGCTTGTTTCATTCTCACAGGGAACCCTACGTAAACTATCGGCTTTCTCTTAGAGTTTGTTGGTATTGAAGAAGGAGACCCTCTCCCTAGTCTCCGCTCAGGAAAACTAAAGCGCACTATTGAGTCTAGAGCCACGAGATTCATCAAAAGATCTCTTAGGTACACTTGACATTTCATCACTTGTAGTTCAACAATAAGGACGCAAGTGATACATTCTAGAGTCCTACACATATCTTAGCAATCTGTCGAGAACATTTATGAGGGGTTCACAACTGTGATCCTCAGTGATTGAATGGAAACTCCTGCCAGGGTAAACATCAAACAGCCTTAATAGCAGGTCACTTCGGTAACTCCTTATAGGTTACGCTTAGTGTTGTCTCAATCGGTCTACAGTCGTGGGGTGATGCTTCGGTGTACCTCAGCCACTCACCTGAACCGTAGATGTACTTTGTTATATCGTGTTAGCCTTCATGAGGGCATCCGGTTTGAGGAACAACCTTTGCTAGAATTAGAGATGTGTCTTCACATTACGCTGTTGATACTCTCGAACATCGAACTTGTAAGTGTTGGAAATCCCGCTAAGGAGATTCCTTTCAAGAATCGAGTCCTGAATATGTGGGTCATTACTTGAACTTGTTCAATGTAATGCCAACTGTCCTTAAGGGATTCGGATGGCTGATTCACCCGACCAAGGTGAATGGAATCAAGACATTCATCAGTAGAACAATTGTAGTAATCAATTCTTTATGAACAGATTACAATGATCAATTGGTGTTCGTGACTGTACCGGAGATGCTGCTACTGTTGGATGCTTGCGGGAGGAAGAGATCGTGCTGATTCTCCACATGCTCATACCAACAACATTACGAAAGAAGTTCTCTCAAAATCAAAGGCAACATAAATTCATAATGATTCTTCATCTAATCAAAGAATCTACAAAGTTATAAAGACTCGAGAACTACTTCACATCTGGAATTCATTGTCAAATAAGCTTGTGAGCATGTTGGAGAAAGACTTGGAGACGCTGGAGCAATGAAGCTGACCTGTAGCTGACAACAATATACTATCACAACCACCACAAAGAACAAAGAATTAAAGAAAAAAGAAATCAAAGACATCAAAGCAGAATACTTCAAAAGAAACAAGATCCCTACACTGGGGAGATTGTTGGAATCAAGGCACTTCTTCTTACAAGAAAGAAGAATGTCAGAAGACGTCAAAGCAACTATTACATCAGCACCCACAACGTTTCAATATTACTTAAGTTATTAATTACCAACACTTAGGGGGAGATTGTTGGAATCACTCCTAAACTATATTTTAAGTGTTTGTAATTAACTTATAATAGGTTGCTTAGTTAGGCTTTTAAGTTAGTATTAATGGCAAGGCTTATGTAGAAAGCCCATAAGCCTTGATCCAAGCCCAATAAGGAAAAGAAGAAAACTTGTGTGTTGCCCTAGTTCCTTCCCTATAAATAATGTTGTAAACTCCCATTTGGGGGTTGGTTGTTCATTTCATTCAAATCCTACGCCTAAAGGTTTATCGTCATATGTGTGTTTTGTTCAACCAATCTCTCTTTATCTCATTTCTAACATATTGATGCTCGTGTTGCAAATATGGGAACCTAACATAGATGTAGGATGGTAGCCCGTATGTTTTTTTTTTTTAAATTTTTTTAACACTTTCTTTTTTCGATTTTCTTTTTCATACCTTTTTACTCTACCATCCTCTACGATAACATCCAAATATAAGGGATTTATAGGAGCATCCCTACACTTGAGTTTTTATTTCTCTAACACTAATTGACCTGATTTGAAAAGATCAAAACATTTGGAGTATTTAATTACGTAGACAAAGGAAATTTGAATGTTCTTTCCCGTTACTCCATAAAATATTACTTTTTACTCATGAGTCCTAATCGTCCCAAAACTGTATACAAAAGATATGACTCGACTTAGCAACCATGCAAGTAACTAGATATTTGAACTAAGAGTTTAATAATGATAACAGTAATGCACTAAAGATGAGTGCATACAAGGTTGGCTAAGGCTATTTGGGTGTACATTTGGGGGTGGATTGTAAACCATTATCTTCATTGATATTCCGGAAAACCGAAACATCACGAAAACCGTGAAAAGGATAGGCTCTGAGGGGTTAACTAGGGGTATCGTGTACTGAAGATGAGTACATCGTAAGGGTGTGGGGTAATTACTCAACCGATGTGGAAGAAGTAATTATAATACAAGTTTCAAACAAGGGTTATCCTAATGCCTCTTTTCAATTAGTTATTCCTAACTACACAAGTGTAGTGTCACTAGCGATCTCGTAATGCATCACAAAACAAGTTCTAGAATCTATTATACTGCCGGTACACTCTCTAAGCATTAAAGATGGATGCTTTTATTCCTAAAGATCTAGGGGCGAACCTCACATTTTTGGGGTGGAATTTGAGTGGTAAACGGTTTTTGTGCTAGTCATATAATTACTATCCATGAGACGCTTTAGTAAGACTAAAGTTTAGCTCGTAAATGTCATAATTTTTTTTTAATTTGGTGCTAAAATTGCCCTAACGAATATTTCTCATAGTTTATTACACAAATTACCAAGGACATGACAAATGATCAAGTGAGTGAATAAAGGAAGGTAAGTAAGGAAAAGAAACTAGTACTCCCCTAATTAGCTCGGTAGGATATGTATGAAGTTGCGGTTAAATTCTTTTCCAAGAAGAATGCATGAGTAATAAGCTTCATCCAATTTGTGTTTCTTCTTCTTGCCAAATATAACCTGCACACTTATAAGAAAACCAACGAATCCTTCACGTAAAATCGGCGGTAAAACTATATATGACACACAACTACACTAGAAAGCAAGTAAGATATAATGCTTGTGGAATGGATGTTTGCAGTTTTTCTGGAAAATTAAGACCTGGGAATTTCCAAAAATTTATGAGTTGCACAGAAAACAAAAAACTGTATAATTTGTTTCTAAATAGCCTGACGTCGTCAGCTTTAATCCTAACGCCGTCAGGTTCTCCTGACAGAAAGTGGTCTGCTATGTTTTTCTGGAAAAATTACACCTTTAAAACCTGTAAAAATTCATGCAAAACATCCATTATGACTCGATACAAGCATTTGACTCTAACAAACACACATATATATCAATTTCACATATTGTAATTCTCATGTTCATGTTCTTCAAGAACGTATATGATCTTCCCTATAGTTATATTTTTGTAAAATACCTTTAAATGTAATTAAAACGAGCTTAAAGACAAAATAAAACATTTTCCCAAAGTCTAACATGAGAATAAACAATAATGAAAAAGATATATATAAACATAGAAAAAGAACAACCAAACAAGAAATAAATAAACCACACCACAAACATATACATACATGATAAATTGTTCCACATCACCACATCACCAACTGTGTCAAGATAATACTAAGCTATTACAAACCTAAATTTAAATTGTCTTAACAAATATCTAATTATAATTGTTCATAACCAAACCATCAACAAACACATAAATCACTGATCAGGGGGTCCATACCGGTAGTCATAGCCTGGGGGAATGTGGCCAGTGTACTTGTAGGGCGGTAATCCTCCTTTCTCCCGGGGAATGGATCGATTTGCAGATGAGGCTCGAGATGATCACGCATGGACAAGTATTGCATCTTTCGAACGGTATGATCATACGTCCAGTTGGCCTGCTGGTTCTTCTGAGCCATCCACGTATCCATCCTGCCCATCCATGCTCCCTGGTGGGCCTGCCAATCTCCACTGAACATGTTCCTGTAGGCGTCAGCGGAGCTACCTGCTCCATCCCCCTGCTGGTACTACTGCATCGGCTGCTCGTCATCATCATCATCATCATCATCCTGTGTTGTGGGCTGAGAGCGGTACCATGCATATGCGCCTCCTATGTCTATGATGATCTCCATGGGCTTTAAGGATTTAGTTCTAACAACCTTGGCCTCCGCCACAACATTGAGGTACATAGGAACCTCTCCTCTCAGAATGTCATAGGACTCAGCTAACTTGGTGACGAACATACTACCATAAACCCTATCCGCCTGCCTCATACCACTAGCACTCCTCAGATAGTCGGCCAACAGAACGGGATGTTGCAGTACACATCATCAGCATACATGCAGTAAAGATAGAACAAATCCCGTAAAGTAACACAATGAGTCGTGTCCTTGCGCCCCGCTATGGTGAAAGTAATGCAGCGGTGTACGAGCCTCGTTCGCTGGTCTCGGATTTGTAAGGCAAGGGTAGTCCCAGTCATGTACTCCCGGTTGGCCAATGTAATCCAGAACTGAACCCCCCACATATCTTCCCTAGTGGCCAATCCTGCGCCCAAGATAGCTCTAAGCATAGGGCTCTTAGCGTCCCTCTCAGAATACAAACCCACTCTCCAACCAAACTCCAAAACAGACATAGTCCTCCAAACTCCACCTAATCTGAACCGAATCCCCTGAGCATCTATACTCCCCCGAAAAGCAAGAACATTAGAAGAATAAGAAGCATGAAACTCACGTACCAACTCAATGTAAACGGGCTCACGAATGCGAAACAATCTCTCCCATTGAGGGTCAGTAAATTTGTCCCTCCTAATGTTGTTTCTGAAATCCCTTGCAAGATCATGCTCATTGAGAAAATTCTAATCCAAAACTGTCCTCGAATCAATAGTTTGGTGGAGCAATTCGTTGTAGTGATTTTGGGGTGCTTCTGTGTCAAACACTCCCCAATCCAACACGATGTCGACAACACTCTCTTGTAAGCCAGAAGGTTCTGACGGTGTCACACCAGTCGGCTAACACCGTCCCAACCATAAATTTTCAAATCCGACATTTGCGAGGGAGAAATCCAGGTTTTTAACCATAACCCTTAACCCAAACACCCCTGCTGCAGCAAAAAGGGTGCAATGGAAAGGTGGTTTAGTCCCTAAGCCTTCTAAGGCTTCTCGCAAAATCAAACCTACATGACAACACTACCATTCGCCTAATTAATAGCCTAATTAACAAGATTCATAGGCGACATTTAGCATTAATCAAATTAATTTCAGAGGGTTTCCGATCAAAGGGGAAATCAAAATTGAAAGAGTAATAGAGCAATTTAGTAGAAAAAGATCAATGACAATTACTTATCTTGTAGAGATTGATGATGCAAAGTGGTGAAATTGACTTGGAGAATTCATATTGGTGAGGTGTGGGGTGGATAAAATGTGTAGGGTAGAGAGTGAAAGAGATGAGTGATGAATTTATTTAACTGATTTGTCAACACGACGGCGTCACCCTTTGCGTGGTGACGGCGTCACGCCCAATATTTTTCAAAAATAGGCTGTTTTTTTGTGAACCGCCTAGATAAAAAATCTTGTTACTATTTTTGACAAAAAATTTGGTTTTTATTTTAAAATTTATTTTGTCAATCCACTTGCAATCTGCACAATGGTGAGCAACAAACATGTTAAGTTGTCTTTTAGAGGGGATTTTAGGAATACTGGAGTGTTGGGTGTGAGGACCTTTCGAGCCTGGTTTAAAACCAAAAGAACGTTTCCTTATTGTTGGATCGATGTACTCTAACCAAACTAACTTTAATAGCTTGTTAAGGTTTAATAACCTCGGATAAATCCTAAGTTATTAACAAAGAAACACTGAGCAAACTCTATTAAGTATGCGGAATTTACTTAACAAAGCTAAGAAGAATAACTTTAACTATGAACGATTTTATTAATAACTCTAACTCTGCTTATTATGCAGATCTTTAACAACTCTAATAATATCGAACTTCTCTCTAAAACTCTAATAAAATCATGTACGTCTTATGCCAATCTAGGGGTCCTTTTATAGGCTCAAGGATACCCTAGTCGGTTTACAATATGTATCCTTGTACGTCAAGTAATCTAACATAGAATCTTCTAGAATTACAAGACTTTCTATAAACGAATAAAACAGTTCTTTGATCTTGCAGTACTTTGACTTCGTATGCAGTACTTAGACTTTATCATTTAACAGTACTTTGACTCTTTGACTTTTCCAGTACTTTCATATCCTAACAATCCTCTCCTAACTTGAATTCTACTTGTTTGACTTCAAGTTCCTTTGTGAATTTATCTTTATCAGCTTCATCTTTTGAGAACAGATTGTGTCTTTGTCTTTGGATTGTATCTTTAAAGTTTCTGTGCATAGTCAAAGTATCTTGAGAAATATCCTTTTACAACATCATCCAGCAAGCTCCATCTTTTCAGCAACACAGCAACATATGACAATTTGTACATTAATTCAGTTTAAGTTACAAACTATTCTCATCACTTCCAGGTGTGTTAACTCCTGTGAGAGGTGAATCATTGAAAATTTAATGGATTTAGATCTCTTTACCAAAGCCATTAACTCTGGAGTAGCCAAATGTTTTGGTGTGTAAGACCATGGTACACTGATAACCATATGATTTTTAACCAATCATCTTTCATCATGGTGAACTAATTACCATATAATGGTTTTTCCACAGCCTTTACCACAAGCCATTTTCTTGTGGGCTAGCCATCTCGTCACATTACTGATATGGTGAGTTGATAACCATCCAACTTATTAACAAGTTGTCAACTAAAAACGGATTTGATATATCTTTACCAGAGCCGTTTGCTCATGGATTAGTCAATCCTTTTGTAACCATGGTGGATTGATAACCTATTGATATTATCATCTCAAAAACCATTTATTCAACCTTTGTTTCAAAATTATTTGTTACTTAACAAAAGTTTTCTTCAAAAATCACTTAACTGGTTAAAAGCTGCAAGCAGTACTTTGATTAAAGTACTGTTTGATCAGCAGTACTTTGAATAAAGTACTGATTTATCAAAAATAATTTATTCAATTAAGTCACATACCAGTTATTCATTATCTTCTGCAATAGTAGTCCAATTGATAAACAAATTTCTAACCATACAAGCAATTTCATTATCCTCTTCAACTTCCATTCCATGCTCTAGCATCCTCCTCATAAGATTGACTGTAAGAGGATATCTTCTATCAGCAAACATATGAATCATTGTGCCATTTTCCAACTCTAGAACATGAAGTCCAGATTCTTCAAAAAATCTCCAACAGACAATTTCCCAGCTCTCTTGATTCTTCCAAATTTCATCACTACTTTGTTCTTCAGTTTCCCATGCAGTTGTGAGATCTCCCAGTAAAACTAAACCAATTCCTTCTAAAGAATGATGTTCAAAATACTCTTTCACCACATGATATAAATAGAATAGATCCACTCTATCTATTATATGCAATAAATCCCATAATCTATTGAACACTCTGAAGCTTCCATCTTCTCTATGAAACATCAGATAGCTTCCTTCTTTAGAATCCACAACTTCAAAAGTAGTAATCTGAGATCTGTTCATCTTCATGTCATCATCTTCTTTGGAATATTCAAAATCTACTATTCTGAGATAATTTCTTAATTCATCCTTAGTTTCAGATCTTAACTCAACTTTTTCTTTCTTTGAAAACTATTTATCTTCAACATCAGTTTTCCTTTTTCTTTTTAAACTTTTCTTTCTTTTTGCTTCAGTCCAAGTAGCTTCATCTTTATAATCTTTAATATTTGCAACATCCTTCTTATAAGCTTCTGTCTTAGCATCATATAATTTTTTCATATCAACATGCTTCAACTTCTGCAATCCTTTATACCCTCTGCTTTTCAAATATGCCATCATTGCATTTCTTTCTTTAGCAAGATTTGGTTTTCTAGGCATAAATAAAACAGGAACAGGTGACTCTAAATGTTCACTAGCTTCAGCATTCAATTCCTCATCCAACTTCTTAGCTGCTTCTCTATTCTGGGCTTCTTCCGCTTCCTTATCTTCTATATCTTTAGCATTTATTTCCTCTTGAATCTTTCTAGCTACTTGTTCATTCAAAGCATCTTGAGTAGCTCTTAACTATGCTAAAGTTGGTTTCTTCTTCTTTACTTCTACCAAAACACTTTTTCCTTTATCCTTAGGATCAATAGCAGGTTGAGAAACTCTTGATTGTTCCTCTTCTTGCACTCCTGGAATAGAGACAGCCCTTGGCTTTGATAAATTGTGCAAAATATTTGCAATAAATTCATCATCACTAGCAGTATGTACTCTATGAGGTGTATCAACTTCTTCTGGTATAGCAGTTGTTGAGGGACCAGCTTGTTCTTCATGAGGAATAGTTGAAGGACCAGCTTCCTCTTCAAAATCTAATACCCTTGGTGTAACCAACTCTTGTCTGTGAGTACCAATGAAAGCAGTACTTTGTTGCTCAGTACCTTGATCATCAGACCTTTCTTCTTCAGTACTTTAAATAACAACATGTTCTTCAGTACCTTGAGGTTCTTTATCCTTACCAACATCTTCTTTCAAATTCTTTTCTTCTAAATTCCTCCCAAATTGGACAGAAGATGGTTTAGGAACCTTTTTACCTTTGTTTGTCTTTTTAAATTGCCTTCTGCGCTTGTGTTCTTCCTTAACCCATAAGCGTTAACATTTGATAAAAGGCTTAACAAAATTCTTTAACCTCTTATACCTGAGCATCAACCTCTTAATCTGTTTTGCTTGAGCCTCAGTAGTCTTCTTCAATTTGACCAACTCCCTTGTCAAAACATAATTATCCAATTTGAACTCTTCAGGTGAGATAGTATGAGAAGCATCTCCTTGAATTGGTGAATGTTCCTCTGGTTGAGAAATAGGAACAGATTGTTGTAGAGATGGAGAAGGTGAACCTACAACTTCTTCTTGAACTTCAATACTTGGGGAAGCAGTACCTTGAGTTGCAGCACCTTCCTGAGATGCAGCACCTTGAGAAGATGCAGCACTTTGAGACCCAGTACTTGCAGATGCAATACTTGCAGGTGCAGTACCTTCACTATCTTCATCAACTTCAGCATCAGCTCTAACAGCTTGAACAACTTCCATCATGGAAGTAGTTAAAGGAGTATCTGGACCTCTGAATAGATCACTCCTTGGAGTAAGTCCTTGAATCTAGTCCACGCCTCGTAGAGAGTTTCATCTTGATGTTGTTGGAACATCAAGATGTCGTTCCTTAGTTTGGTGGTTCTCCTTAGTGGGAAAAATTGGGTAAGGAAACGAGTGGTGAGATCATCCCAACTTGAGATGGATCCAGCGGGAAGTCGCTCAAGCCAATTACTAGCTTGTCCCATAGAGAGAATTGGAAGAGGTGCAAGCGCGTGGTCTTTCGTGTGGTAGCATCAAGTTCGATAGAGTCAACAATTTTAAGGAAGTCCTTGAGATGCTGATTAGGATCTTCGAAACAAATTCCATGGAATAAACATCCGTTTTGCACCAACCGGATGGTGTCGGATCGTAGGGCCGTAGTTTCAGCTTGATCGGGGAGTTCAATGGTGTTCCTATAGCCTTGATGGTTCGGTCTAGAGTACTCACCAATAGTACGGCCTCTTGGTGGGTCAATTGGTGGTGGGTTGATTGGAAGTGGTTGATTTGGTGGTGGGTTATCACCTTCCATGATGAAAAGTGATAACACTAGTACAAAAACGGGATTTGGTCACGCATGGTCGAAATGGAACAGCCACACATTCGCATATTTGTGTGGCTGAAGGTACGAAAATTGACAACATGTACTAATTAGTCACACATGAAAATTTTAATTGTGTGGCCATTAGAACTGTATCGCCACACAATTGAACGTTGTGTGGCTAAAGGTATCTGGTGATTTTGTTTCAGATCATTTAGCAACATATGAATTTGGAACGCGTGACAAATACAAGTAACCTTGATGCGTTAGTCACATGAAGTAATTTTTTGTGTGTCTAAATCATAGAGTCAAGTTTTGTCACACATTATTTAAGGGTGACTGATATGTTTTGCCAACTCTTTAGCCACATCTGAAATTGGAACAAGTGACAAATGAAAAGTAAGGTTGAAGCATTAGTCACGATATACATATAAACAGTGACAAATATATGTCACACACTTGAACACTGTGACCAAAAGCCATATATGGTCACACTAAATGTTTTGTCACACGTTCGTTAAGTGTAGCCAAAATCCAGTACATATGTTCACGTAAGTTAATATGTGTGTTTAAAGTTTAGTTTGTGTTACCTAGCCGAAAGCTAATCTATAAAGTCACATTTGCTACTAACACCGTGACCAAATGCCATATATGGTCACACTAAACGTTTTGTCACACATATTATTCAAGTGTAGCCAAAATCCAGTACATATGGTCACGTAACTTAATATGTGGCCATTGGATGATGAATAGTCACTCAAAATACACGTTTCCTCACTTTAAACACCATATGGTCACACTTATTAAAACTTTTAGCCACTTTATGGTTAATTGTATATGACTAAATACCCAAAACAAACATGCTTTGTGTGACTAAATGTTAGAAAAGGCCACACAAACATAAATTTCATGTGGCCATTGGATGATCAATAGTCACACAAAATACACCTTTCTTCACTTGAAACACCATATGGTCACACTTATTAACACTTTTAGCCACTTTATGAGTAATTGTATGTGACTAAATACCCAAAACAAACATGCTTTGTGTGACTAAATGTTACAAAAGGCCACACAAACATAAAATTCAAGTGGCCATTGGATGATCAATAGTCACACAAAACACACATTTCTTCACTTGAAACACCATATGGTCACACTTATTAACACTTTTAGCCACTTTATGATAAATTGTATGTGACTAAATACCCAAAACAAACATTCTTTGTGTGACTAAATGTTAGAAAAGGCCACACAAACATAAATTTGATGTGGCCATTGGATAATCAATAGCCACAAAAAATACACGTTTCTTCACTTTAAACACCATATGGTCAAGTTTGTTGCATTTATTTTGCTGTTAATGAAAATGTGGGTTTGTAGGTGATGGCTTTTATAGTCACATTGATATGCACACACATTAACACTTGTGCAACACCACAATATACTAAACTTGGACAAATCCAAACTAATTATATATATGAAGAACTCTTTAACAACGAGTACTTGATTGTTAATGCGGAATCTTAACAACAAGCAAGAAGAACACAAAAACTATTTCACTAATAAACTTATTTTATTAATATTTCTATTCGTCTAAGTACAAGTTCATTTCACTATACTTTAGGGTTCCTTTATACACTTAGGAAAACCTAGTATACAAAACATGTAGAAGGATATAGATATCTCTTCCTAAGATATCTCTACGCGTACATATGCCTTCCCTAAACTCTAAGAAACTATTATGTTTTTCATAAACAGAACTAACTACGAATACTACCAGACTTAACTGTTATACTGCCAGTATTATTGCTGTTGAGCTTTTGATTCAATTAACCTCAAAAGCTGATAGCATGCATCATCCTTTCTTTCACCAAAAAGCTTCTTCTCAAGCATAGCCCTGCAAATACTGTTTGGAAGTGGATACTCCACTTCGATAAGCATATAAAGAATTGCAGTTTCTAATTCCAAACAGTGCACCTGATAAGTGTGGAAATATCTCCATCTGATCACTTGTTCTTGACAGGCCAGCTTCCACATTTCATCATCAGCATCTGGTGTCTCAAACATGGTCTTCAAGTCACCCCAGAGGACTCTTTCATATTCCTCTTCAGGTCTCTCGTCACCATGCTTCTCCATCATCAGCTGGTACATGGTCTTCAAATCATCCCTGGACAAATCACTCAATAAACCAGGAAAGTTCACATATATAGTGTCTGTGTGATTTTCCCTTACTATCAAGTAAACTACCTTTTTCCCATTTTTGATGATCTGAACCTTTGCAATCTTAGCAGGAAGTGATGAACCTGTAGGAATGGAGCCCATGGTAAACTCTTCTGATGACGGTTCATCAACCTTATCCTTCATGTACTCTTCCACTTCCTTCTTAACATTTGTCTTATCCTTTTTCACTCCTTTCTTTCCAGTGGATTTCTTCCTTGTCATATTCAAAACTGGTTGCTTAACCTCAGCTTCCTCCTCTTTCTTTACAGTTTTTGGCTTTTCACCAAGTTTTTCAGCTTCAGCAACCTTTTCAGTCTCTGCAATCTTGTGCTTCTTAGCATCCTTTGGTTGAAGATTGTAACCCTTCCTTTTAAGCGTTGAAGCTTCCAACTCTGAATCCATTGGAAAAAAAAATTATTTTGGTACATTACTTTTTCAAATTCTGCTTTTAGTTCATCATTCTTCAATTTCCTTAACTGGCTCAACTTCTAGGTAGGATTCCCTTGACTTTTGACATAGTGGATCATATAATCCCTTTGCTCAGCTTTGGTCAAGGATCTGTTCATCCTTTCTCTTTGTCTCTGCTCTCTGAGAAGCCTCTTCTTCTCATTAATAATCTCAACCAATTTACTTGCATAGTCTTCTCTGCCAATTTCAGGAAGGATATCTCTGTTTACTAATAATCTTGCATTTATAGTATCCCAGTCTTCATCAGTGTAGAATTTGGCAGATTCCAGAACTTCAGCTTTCCTTTTCATTTGTTCTTCAGTTAATTGTGGTTCCTCCTGCAGAGTTTTGGCAATCAGCTCATCATCCCTTGTTTGTTCTGCACGTTTAGCTTCTTCAGCCGCATCCTCTGCTTGAATCCTAGCAATCTCAGCAAAGCTAGCTTCCTCTTCTGCGAGTTGCTTTTTGGTCTTCACTGGCTCAGAAGATTCTTGCACTATTCCTTTGCCTTCCCTATGCACAAACTCCTCACCAGTACTACCTGGATCACTACCAGGATTAATATGTTCAGTACTTGTATTAACTTCAGCATCAAAGCCAGTATTAAAATCTTCATCAAAAGCAGATTTAATTTCAGCACCACCAGACTTATCGTTAGTAAAGTCACCAGACTTATCCACTCCACTAGAACTTGCAGCTTCTTTATCCAGTCTCTTCTGAAAGGATTTCTTGTGACTGAAATTCTTAACCAAGATTTCAGCTGCATCCAATCCTTGAGGACTAATTTTAGTTTCCTCAGAGGATTCCTCACCTTCTGAGTCTGTAATGTCTATCCCGGTCTGTTTGAATTTCCCCTCCAATTTCTTAACTCTTTTGCGAGTAGTCCCTAGTGACTTCTTGGTCTTCTTCAATTTTTTCTCCAACTCATCAACCCTTGAAATCAGTTGTGGAACCAGTTGAAGTAGATCTTCCATATATAAGGAACTGGGTTCTGCTGTAGTAGTGGGTGTTGGAGGTTGTGGTTGAGGAATCACTGGTGGTTCTTCCTTATGGACTGAAGGTGAAGGTGGTGGGGGTGTTGGTGTCCTCTGTTGAAACTCTGTTTTTTCAGGTTCAGATGTAGGTTGAGCCTGAGCTTCTGATGTAGCAGTAGGAGATGGAACAGATGTAGATGTACCTTCAGGGTCAGTAGCAACAGAAGGAAACATAGCAGACAAAAGTGGCTTGTGTGCCCCTTCAAAACCCCTTTTCATATTACCAAATATCTTTTTAGTGAAAGGGAGAGCAATGTAAGGATGTTTGCTTGCTGTTTCAACATTTAAGATCATTTTCAAAAATCTTGGGTACATCAAAAACTTTTTCTTATTCTTGGAATTAGCAACCATGGCATCAAAAATCATTTTTGAAAAATTGAAGAGTCTGCCAGTGGAGAGATAGACCAATGCAGAAGCAATATTGCTTCCAAATTGATCCCATCCACCACTTTTAGAGCTCATACAATGTAAAATATGATGCACAAGGAAACGCCATTGTGGCGTAAAATGACTCTTCCAAAAAGTGAATGTTCCATCAGTTGGATATCCAATCTTTTCCAATCCCTGAAAGAGGTCATGATTTGCCAACATTGAAATCCCTGAGGCATCAGCCAATTGAAGCTTGCTTCTGACTGATTCCTCAGTGATTGAATACTCTAACGTATCAATAGTTGCATTTAACTCTAGTGTCCCATCAGCAATAGTTCTAGCAGTAGCAGTCTGCCAGAACTGTTTGACTAGGGAATCATAGATAGTTGGATTATGAGTAAGGGCATACCTGATATGACTACCCTTTAGAAAGTCCACTATCTGCTCGAAGCCTGTGCTTTCAGCAGGCTTTTTGAGAAATCCCACTTGATTGTGCTTGTCTACAAACTTTAATTGTGCCATCTTTTATGTTAATTGAATTACTGGTAGTGCAGGGCAATTAGGGTTTAGTGCTGGTGAGGAGACTTAATCGAAATAAAATAATTAAACTTTTAAAGATTAGGATAAAGTAATTAAAGGATAAATATGATTTCTAAAAATAAAAATTATCCATATAAATACTTCTGACCATCTAAAATTAGGTAACGGTACTATTTAAACAGTAAAAATCGTTTTTTATTTTTTGAACTACCAGACTGAAGAATGGTCAAACAGACTTAAAAATGACATCACCAGAATTAACTTTGTACTATAGCACATCAACTAGCACAGCTTCCATACATCTCCAATCTGTGAGAATTCTTTCTTTTCAACATATCCTTAAACAAAAAAATATACCTAACAGATTTAACTAATATTAAGTCTTGTATTATAAACATAAATTCTTAAAAAAGTACAAAAAATCGAATGTCTATATGCTTTAAAAGAGTGAAATATGATAAAGGTAGAGTGTGACAACTTGACCATAACATGGTTCACTTGGACTTTCGTATAACAACACCTCCACAGTCGGTTCGATAGTAGTCAGTTCGTGATTCGTTACCCAAGTCACGTCGATCCACACGTGGCAATATGTTATCATTGTGCTGGTGAATGACGGTACTAAATTCCTCATCGGCTTCGTCATACTTATCTTTGTAATTCTTGGGAGGTGTCTTAAACACAATAGACAATTTTTTATCTACATGGTCTTTCACATAAAACACTTGTCGTGCTTGTGCGGCTAATATGAATGGATCAACCTTGTGGCCTAAACTATTCAGGTCAACCAATGTATACCCAAGAGTAGTATCGCGTTTCACACCACCAGCTTTGTGATTAACCCAGTCACATTTGAAAAGAGGAATTTGCATGTAACGGTAATCTAGTTCCCATATCTCCTGTAAAACCCCATAATAATATGCTTTTCTTGTGGTTGCAACTTCTTTAGATATGTGGATATCTAATGCCTCAACACTAACCCCACTGTTCTGGTAAACTTTGCCTTCATGATCTTTCGTACGAGAAGTATACCCATTGATGTGATATGCATCGTATTTCACTACGGTGGCGCGTGGTCCATAGGATATCCACCTTACAGTTTCTGATACACTTTCTTTGTCGATTTGTAACTCTCTCTCAACCTGAATTTCATTAGAAGTATATATTAGCTCAAAACAATAAGTACACCAATTTTCAGATCAAAATGAGATGAGAAATAAGGTTTAGAAAGGGTATGTTGAGTAACATAAGATTAATTACTTCTTTGCGTTACCACTTGGCAAAAGATTTGTTGTGCTCATTCTCCAGAAATGCTATTCGTTTACCCGGGTTTTCTGCTTTCAAAACTTGCTTGTGTCGCCTGAAACAACGTGTTTGATTATTATATTTGATACATCATTTAATTTTCAGTAACGAAATAGACATGTGTTAGTAAGACTTACTCGATATACGGTACAATTTCATCTGTATTATTTATTACATACAAATGTGCTTTCTGAAAGAGTTCCGCAGAAACTTCAGTTGATTTGCCGGCCGACAATGGCTTTCCTTCCTCATTTTCATCTATTTCATGTTTATCAGGTGGGATACCAACAATTTTCATGGATTTATGATATTCGCTAAAAAACTCAATTGTTTCTTCCGCAATAGTCTCCTCAGCAATGCATCCTTCTGGTCTATTTCTGTTCCGCACATGTCCTTTAATAACCTTCATACATCTTTCGAATGGATACATCCACCGAAAGCATATGGGACCGCATAATTTTACCTCCCTAGTTAGGTGCACAGTCAAATGTATCATAATATCAAAGAATGATGGAGGAAAGAACTTCTCGAGTAGGCACAGTGTCACTACCAGTTCTGCTTGCATATTATCTAGTTCTTGCTATATTATTTCTTTGCAACATATTGATTTAAAGAAAAAGCAAAACCTGATAATAGCATATCGTGTGGGTGGGTGCATGATTGAACGTATTGCAATTGGCAGAAACTCTTGCATTAGCATGTGATAGTCATGCGATTTTAGGCCAATGAGCTTCCTATCCTTTAGGCTGACAAAAGAAGAGAAATTTGAACAATAGCCTTGTGGTACCCTGATGTTGTGTAAAGTTTCACAAAAAATATCTTTTTCAGCATTCGTTAATGTGTAACCTGCTGGAGGTAGTGTTGTTTTGTCTTGTTCTTGCATAGCAAACAACTCTTGTTTTACCCCCAACTCAGCCAGATCCAATCGAGCATTCAGTCCATCTTTCGTCTTTACTGGAACATGTAGCAAAGTTCTGACGAGACTCTCAGCAACTTTCTTTTCTACATGCATAAAATCAATACAATGTGGAACAGAATTATGCCTCCAATACCTAAGTTTTCGATACCAAATGTTGAATTTCTTCCAATACGCACCGTTTTGTCCGTTTACTTGGCTTAAACTACCCTCTACTTCTGTTATGTTTCTTTTCTGCTTTTGAATCTTCCCACCTCTACCTCTTGTATCTTATTGGTTTTCTGATGCATTATTGTTTGTTCGTTTTCCTTTTCCCCACTTATTTTCAATATGTTGTACCTCGTTGTATATTTGTTCCCCGGTCATTGGGTTTGGAGCCGGGAGAAATTCTTGTTGTCCATTAAATGCCTTCCTTTGCCTTCTGAACGGATGGTCATATGGTAGATATCGTCTGTGACCAACATAACTTTGCTTGGATGAGGCAGAAAGTCTAACACAGTTTGTATCTTTCCCACATACTACACAACCTTTGAATCCACTGTACGGGCAGCCACATAATGTACCAAGTGCAGGATAATCATTTATTGTCCATAATACAACGGCACGTAGATTAAAGTTATCTTTTTTGGATGCATCATATGTATCAACCCCTGTATCGAATAAGGTTTGCAGATCATCAACAAACGGTTCTAAAAAAACATCGATATCATTTCCCGGGTATCCCGATATTAATACCGAAAGCATGATAAACTTTCTTTTCATACACAACCATGGAGGAAGGTTGTATATGACCGTTAAAACTGGCCATACACTGTGATGCCTATTTCCTGAGTTGACGTCAACCCCATCAGCCGATATTCCTAGCCGTAGATTTCTTGGATCTTCAGCAATTTCAGGGAATTTTTCATCTATGGTACGCCATGCCTTTGAATCTGCGGAGTGACGTAACACACCATCGGTTATCCTCCGTGTCGCGTGCCATCTTAAATCCTCTAAAATACTTTCTAGCTTAAATAGTCGTTGCAGTCTTGGTATAATTGGAAAGTACCACATTACCTTTGCTGGAATGTTTTCGTACACTTTCTTAGTCTTATTATCCACCTTCCATCTTGATATCCCACAAGTTCGACACGCAGTCAAATCTTTGTCACCCTTCTAGTAAAGAAGGCAGTTGTTGATACATACATGTATCTTTTTGTATCCTGATCCCATCAATTTCAAATATTTTTTTGCTTGATAAGTTTTTTCCACCATTTCGTTACCAGCAGGCAACATCTTCTTTAACAATCCTAGTAATTCATTAAAGAACTTATCAGAACATCCGTACTTACCCTTCAAGTTGAGTAGTTTAACTATTGCGGACATCTTTGTGAAGTCAGGACATCCTGCGTAAAGAGGCTTCTCTGCGTCTAATAATAATTGTTGAAACTTGACAAGATCATCCTCATCAAAATTATCTTTTGTAGCATTAACCATTTCTACTATTGCTGGGGCATCTGTTGGAATATCTAAAGCAAAATCCGTGTCGTCAACAAACTCTGTTGTAGCGTTAACAGGTGTTTCGGTACTTATTGATGACTCATCCTTCTCTCCATGTTTAGTCCAGTTTAGGTAGCTTAGATCAAACCCATTGCTGAATAAATGGAACTGCACTTTCTCCACTTGATGCTCTATGTGGTTTAAACAATCTGTACACGGACATGGCATTGAAAGATCATTTTTCTTAACTCGTGGGTCGATGTTCCCCATCTTCCGCAAGTTGTGTACTGCATAATCAATAAACACTGCTACTCCATCAACATAAGATTTGTTGGTCCTATTAATTCCTATCCAAGACTTTTCCATGTTTATAAATGTGTCCCACTTATCCGAGCAGCAATGTTTATAAATGTAGTCCCTGCAGGCATGTTAAAAAGACAGTCCAAGTTATTGAAGATTATACAAGACAACATCAAACTTCAATTGATGATCTTAAAAGTTAAAAAAGACATTACAAGTAATGAGGATAGCTCAAAGATTGAATGTCGTATTGAATTATGCTAAGAATTGAATAAAGTCTAATGAAACAGTTCCTAAAGGGATGTTTGGGTCAAGGAAAAATAAGAAATTAACTAGCTAAATTATGGTTCCATGTTCATGTAGTAACAGGCTTAACAGGGTTTCTTAAATTTTTTTAACCAATTAACTATCTAAATTTAACAAGAAACTGACATAATTTACAAGAGGATATCTCGAAACAAATGTTCAATTATAATAGGCTTAACAGGGTTATTTTATGTGTTAGAACGATGTGTACAAAAGGAAGATAACAATACTTACCAGTGGTGACGGGACTGGTGGGTCTATGACTGGAGAGTTGTGGTGGTGACGGGATTTGTAGTGAGATGAGAGGGAGGTGTGGCGGTACAGGAGGAGGAGGAGGAGGAGTTAATTTTTGCAATTAGTTTGAAATGCCTTGATGCAAACTTTGGGGGGAATAAATTTAATTTGTGGGGGGAATTTTAAATTTGCTTAAATTTTTGAAAAATTTTCATATTAGTTTAAAAATGTTTTTTCTCTTATGATTTAATGATTTTTTTCATTTAATTAGTTTAAAAAGGTTTTTTATTCATAATAAATAAAATAAAATTCAGAAAAGTATAATTTAAAAATATATATATATATATATATATATATATATATATATATATATATATATATGTTTAAGTATTTAGGACTTTTAAAAAATAATTTTAAATTTTATGCTTAAATTTACAATATTTGGTATTTTTAGGATTAAGTGCATTTTACGTTATTTCGACTTTTGTTAGTTGATTTATTTGTTTATTTAGTTGTTTTTAGTTTAAAAAAATAAAAAAATAAAAAAATAAAAAGATAAACTAACTCCCAGTACCGTCTTCCACGGGTTATGGGTCCCAATGTCGTCTTCCACTGTGTATGTGGGAGGTTGAGACGTAGACAGCCTTACCCCTACCTAAGGTAGAGAGGCTGCTTCCGGTTCTACCAAAGGTTGAAAAGGACCTCCGGCCTTGCAAGAGGTGAGGATCGAACCCTTGAGAGGCTGCTTTCTTTTCTACCAAAGGTAGAAAAGAACCTCCGGCCTTGCAAGGGGTAAGGATCGAACCCTTGACCTCTTTCTCCAGAGGCAAGAGTGTTAACCACTTGATCTAACCTTGCTCTTTTTTTGTTTTTAGTTTATGTTTCATCAATTTATTCACAAAATCCAAATATCTTTCATTATTCTTTATCACCCGATCACGAACCGAACACGAATTTCCAAAACCGTAACATATGTGACTATAATTTTATATATACTATTGATTGAATGTTTGAATTTCCTAAACCGAACGCGAATTTCCAAAACCGTAACATGTTTCCAAAACCGAACACGAATTTCCAAAACCGTAACATGTTTGAATTTCCAAAACCGTAACATGGTTTCAGATATAATTTTATATATACTATTGATTGAATCATGTCGTAAAATGAAACTCTAAGCAACTATAACCCAATGCTTTTGACCCATATTATAGTGTGAAGATTATATGAATTGTATTAAAGTTATTAAAGGTGGGCACGTTAATTTTGACATTTCAGGATGACATAAAATCATTAACTCATGTGTCTTACTCAAAACATTGTGTGAAACTGTGTTTAGGGTTGCGTTATATACGTTGGGCACGGTAACACAACCCTTGTGCGTTTTCGTGCGTTTTAGTCTGTCCTATACGTTTTCATCCGTGTTCATACGTTTTCTTAGTTTTGTACATGTTTTCTTCCGATTTTGTACGTTTTAACACGTTTTCGTCTCTTTTCACATGTTTTCGTCCGTTTTTGTACGTTTTTACACTTTTACACATTTTCATACGTTTTTACACGTTTGCGTCTGTTTTCATACTTTTTCCACCGTTTTCGTACGACTTTGTCCTTTTTAATAAGTTTTTATACGTTTTTGTTTTTGTTTACACGTTTTCGTTCGTTTTCATACTTTTTCCACCGTTTTCGTACGACTTTGTCCTTTTTAATAAGTTTTTATACGTTTTTGTTTTTGTTTACACGTTTTCGTCCGTGTTTAAACTTTGTCGCTGGTTTTTCATGTTTTAGTCCGTTTGTATAAGTTTTTGACCGTTTTCGTCCGTTTCTAGCCGTTTTCATCTATTTTAGACGTTTTGCGTCTGTTTTCATATGTTTTACATATTAACATACATTTTATTACGTTCTTATACGTTTTCGTCTGCTTTAGTTCGTTTTTTGTCCGTTTTAGCCATTTTCATATGTTTTGAAGACTTTTTTGCCGTTTTCATACGCTTGCTTACACTGTTACACATTTTCATACGGTTTTACACGTTTGCGTCTGTTTTCATACTTTTTCAACCGTTTTCGTACGACTTTGTCCTTTTTAATCAGTTTTTATACGTTACGTTTTTGTTTACACGTTTTCGTCCGTGTTTACACTTTCTCGCTGGGTTTTTCATGTTTTAGTCCGTTTGTATAAGTTTTTTGACCGTTTTCGTCCGTTTCTACCCGTTTTCATCTATTTTAGACATCTTCGTCCGTTTTCATACGCTTTCATATGTTTTACATATTAATGTACATTTTCTTAAGTTCCATACGTTTTCTTACGTTCTTACACGTTTCCGTCTGCGTTAGTCCGTTTCTTTCCGGTTTATCCGTTTTTAAGACTTTTCGAGTCAACCCAAGAAGCGAAGTGAATTCATATTCGGTTTTCGGCTTGCTTCGGTTTAATTCTAGTTCGGTTCGGTTCGGTTTTCGTGTTGAACCGAATAAAAAGATTACCGATTTAACAAAACCAAACAACCCGATAACCAAACGGATAAAAACCCCTAATTAATTTATAGTGATAGTTTAAAAGGAGGACTTGTTTTGCGGTTTTAAAGTTTAGGTATTTATAGTTTGAATTCATAAGGAGTTACAAGTATCTTCTCTATCACACTATCCCCACAACTCTTCTTCAACCTTTCTTTGCAATCTTTCAATAATATCATATTTTACCCAATTTCATTATCAATGGCAGCACCATCACCACAAAACCATTTGGCTAAGCGTGTTATTGATGACCTAATTGAGTTTAGCGGGGAGACATCTGTTGATGGTTACATGAGTTTCTTCAAGGCTCAGCAAATTTCCAGTCTCCGTGGCTTTATAAACCGGATGCGCGAAGAGGCCACCACAGTAAAGAATGAGATTGCGCATTTTAATGCTTTAATTGCTGAGATGGTAGCTATTGGAGATGGGGATGAATATTTTGACACATTGATGGATCTTAGGCATGACATGGAGGCTACGAGGACTAAGCTTCAGGGGTTGAATGATCTCATTACTCAAGCTGAGGAGGATATCGAGACCAAGGAAGAACAAATTAAGTCGATGAAT
This sequence comes from Chrysanthemum seticuspe, assembly GCA_019973895.1. Taxonomy (NCBI): domain Eukaryota; kingdom Viridiplantae; phylum Streptophyta; class Magnoliopsida; order Asterales; family Asteraceae; genus Chrysanthemum; species Chrysanthemum seticuspe. The sequence goes on from BPTQ01000008.1 coordinate 88,376,103, forward strand.
GGTTGAAGGGTTGCTCGCTATGTAAAGGGATGGTTTCTTTTGCTATAGTGTCATCTGTTTATAATGTCTAATGTCTTGGTTTAATATTATGGTTTGTAGATATATTAACAATGAAACATGTATGGATCTTTTGATGGTTTATCCAATGGAATGGAATGGGTTGCGCTCGCTAGTTTGTTTCATCTTTTTTTAATGTTGTTTTGCATTTAGGAATTGGTTGTGGTGTTTAAGTTCATATCTGGTAGAATGTATTATTGTAGGTTTGAGGTTGATCCAAACTCTGTTCAATGTTGAGCCATGGATATGCGGTTTATAAGTGCTTTGCTTAGGTTGTTCATTTTTTAGGTTGTTGTCAATTTTTAGGGTGTTTTTGTTGTTGTTTTTGCTTTAAGTTAATTGAATTTACATGATTTCTTGATTTTTTTTACTGTTGGAGGATGTTAGAGCTTATTTAATTGCTTATAAATAGGTTATTTATAGGCTTAAAGTAAGGTATCAGGGCTGTTTGTTGTGTCAGCAGTCCTTGGTTGGATTTGATTATTTTTGTGCTTACTTGTTTATATGGGACTGCTTATTAGTTATAGTTGCTTAATTAGTTGCTTTAATTCCATTTTTTTTATTTTGTTTCTTCATTTGTATGCGCCATGTGGTGAGATTTTAGTGTAGTTGCAGTTATATGTGCTTTGATACAGCTGGTTTGAAGTTATATGGGTGTTTGGGACTGTGGGTAAGAACCATTTCTGTCATGGGTGTGTTGGTTTCAAAATGCAGCCAAAAATGAAAATTTTAAATTCTATATTATCAATTTGGAGCCACATTTTAAAATTATGAAATTTGGAGCCAAATTTCAGCCAAAATTTTTAAAAGTACTTAGGAATTTATGGTTTCCTTATTTGAAAAACTGCCCCATAATGAGCCCTAATTTTACTCAAATAAATCATGATTCAAGCAAAACAACCAGAACTTCAATTTTTACACCATTATTTACCAATTAAGTTTACTAATTTTCTTTAACACATTACTTCTGACGAATCATGGCAACTCAAACCAATTGTCAGGATGATTTGGTTTATTCTGATCGTGAAAATGATAACCCATTTGGATATGAATCAGAGGCGTATTCATATGAGGGTGAGGATGCTGAAAACAACCATTCAAATGCGAATGTTGTTAAGAGGGGCATAACTAGGTTAGCTAAGTTTCGCAGGGATTATGGAAAAACCGACGGAATAAAGGTCAGTGTAACCTTCGATGCACTGAATAGGATATCAGGAAAAAACAGGGCATTGTTTTCGAGTTTTTTGGGTGATTTGGTTCGTGAGCATATAGGTGTCAGGATTCTATCCTGGAGGAAGGTTGATTCAGAAGCAAGAGATAAAATGTGGGACGAAATCATGGTACACATATACTTTTTTTTAACTAGTAGTGGCTTGACTGTCGTAGGTACAAGGTGTTAATAAGTTTATCTCTGCATTTACATTATGTGCAACTAATTAACAACATTGTGTTAATCTTTGCAGCGATATTTTGATCTTGGCTTGACTATCCGAAAGCTGATAATGAATCGTCTTGGTCAACTTTTAAGGAATTTCAGAAGGAAATTGACCGAAAACTACATATTGCCCAACCAAAATACCCTTTCAAAACTTAATGAAGTCCCGGCGAAGTATAGTGCAATTATAAAAGCTGAAGATTGGGTAAATTTTGTAAACTACACGGCCACCGAGGAATACAAGGTGTTAATTATTCATTTTTATTCGAGTTCAAATATCTGTCACATTTGATGTTTCCATATATATTAGTTGTATACTATCAGCATTACTACATCTAAACACCTTTTTTATTTTGTGTTGCAAGGTGAAATCAGCTGCATCTAAAGTGGCGCGTTCCAAGTCTGTTTATCAGCATAGAATGGGACGAGGTGGATACGCCCGTGTGATGGATAAAATGGTAACATTAAACATTAAACATTTGCATTTAATAGCATCATACTTTCGTTTATATTGGTTTATCTTACAAGTGTATGTATTTGATGTTTATAAGATCGAGAATAAAGAAATTGAACCAGATGAAGAACCACCGCGTGGTACGCTGTGGTTGAAAGGAAGGGTGAATAAAGACGGAGAATTTCACGATGATGATATCAGAACAGTTGGACAAAAAATTGTAAGTTTGACTCATTTTATGATTATGTTTATTGTTAGTTATAAGCTAATAATGATAGTGTATTAGTTAAAACTGATAGTGTATTAGTTAAAACTGTTAGTTATTAATTAATTCTGCTAGTTATAAGTTAATACAGTTATTTATAATTGGATACTGGTAGAATTAAATAACCTATTTCCCATATTGTGTGTGCAGAAAGAGACGGAGGAGAAGATCAAACAAGGAACCTTGAAGCTTGATCATGGCACTAATGCCATGACATTTGTATTAGGTAAGGAAAAGGGAGGATATGCGAGAGGAGTGGGAGGTGGAGTAACCTACAAGAGGTATTTTGATCTGCCTCGAATCAAACAAGCATCTGATGAAAGAGTGGTGTTACTTCAAAGTGAACTTGATGATGAGAGGCGCCAACGTCAAGAAAAAGAGGCGGTAATACAGGATTTGATGAAACAATTGGCTGCACAAAGGGGGCAGTTGCAGTCAACTTCAACTCCATTGATAGAAACGGAAGTAAGACATAAGAAAGTAACATTCCATATTTTTTTTTAACCTTTTAAATACTGCTGCAGTCTTCTTAAACAATTTATATTTCAGGTGTCTCCGGTGAACATTAATCTTTTAAATAGCAGTGCTGATGAGGATGCCGGAACACGTGTTGCTGGACGTGAGAAAGTTGCGAGCATTGAGAAGTCTAATGGACTTGCAACTTTGGAAAAGGAAATTCAAATAAGTGTAAGTAATAAATCACCCCCCCTAGGATTTTTGAATTCTACGTACATTATTTATTTACCGTGTATTATACATATAGGAAACTGTTAAATCTGTCGCATCTAAGAAATCGACTAGATCAAAACGAAAGGATTCTTCACGTCAACTTTCTGGATCACAAGAACATGAGTCTCCATTAACAGTACTACCACAAGTATGTATTTAAACATTTTCATATGTTCTTTAGTTTAATTAATTACTGATACATATATACATGCAACAAATTATCTTTTTAGGTAATTAAGTGCAGACTGTGGCACTTAAAGAAATCAACTATTATTGCGGAGGGTACCGTGTACAAAACTGATGGAAAACAAATGCTTCATAACAAACCACTCCCAAAGGATTGCTACAGAGTGTCTATTGAAAAATCTTTAGTGGATGCAGCGTGCATACCGGATGTAGGAAGTAACGGTCTCAAAACAGTTAAGGATGCAGTAGGTGGTTTTTATGCATGGCCAAAGGATCAAGTGGTTTCGATGAAAAGGTACATAGATGCATGTGTTTTATAAACCTACATATATCATTCTTCATATTTAATTCAGTGTTTGATACCCCGGCTTTTGTTTCCTACAGGTAACACCACCAAGTACCATAAAACTGATTGGTGAGAACAGAACTGCACCTAAATTACATACGAAGCGCTACGTCTCTAGTCATACCATGCAAAAGGAAGCTAAGAAGATCAAGAGTCAGAAGTCGTTAAATTATTGAGAATTTTATTATGTACGACATTACAATTTTATATACATTCCAATTTTATTGTATTTGAATATATTTTGAATATATTTTTATATATTAGAATTTGTTTTGATATATATATTGATTTCTTATATGTGACTAAAAGATTCATATAGTCACAATTATTAACACTTTTTGGTCACAGTTTGCTTAATTCGATGCGTGACTAAATGTTAGAAAACGGCACACAAACATAAAATTAATGTGGCCATTGGATGAGCAATAGTCACACAAAACACACATTTCTTCACTTAAAACACCATATGGTCACACTTATTAACACTTTTGGCCACTTTATGATTAATTCGATGTGACTAAATACCCAAAAGAAACGTGCTTTGTGTGACTAAATGTTAGAAAAGGCCACACAAACATAAAATTCATGTGGCCATTGGATGATCAATAGTCACACAAAACACACATTTCTTCACTTGAAACACCATATGGTCACACTTATTAACACTTTTGGCCACTTTATGATTAATTGAATGTGACTAAATACCCAAAAGAAACATGCTTTGTGTGACTAAATGTTAGAAAAGGCCACACAAACATAAAATTCAAGTGGCCATTGGATGATCAATAGTCACACAAAAGACACATTTCTTCACTTAAAACACCATATGGTCACACTTATTAACACTTTTAGCCACTTTATGGTTAATTGCATGTGACTAAATACCCAAAAGAAACATGCTTTGTGTGACTAAATGTTAGAAAAGGCCACACAAACATAAAATTCATGTGGCCATTGGATGAGCAATAGTCACACAAAACACACATTTCTTCACTTAAAACACCATATGGTCACACTTATTAACACTTTTGGCCACTTTATGATTAATTGGATGTGACTAAATACCCAAAAGAAACGTGCTTTGTGTGACTAAATGTTAGAAAAGGCCACACAAACATAAAATTCAAGTGGCCATTGGATGATCAATAGTCACACAAAACACACATTTCTTCACTTAAAACACCATATGGTCACACTTATTAGCACTTTTAGCCACTTTATGGTTAATTGTATGTGACTAAATACCTAAAACAAACAGGATTTGTGTGACTAAATGTTAGAAAAGGCCACACAAACATAAAATTCATGTGGCCATTGGATGATCAATAGTCACACAAAAGACACCTTTCTTCACTTGAAACACCATATGGTCACACTTATTAACACTTTTAGCCACTTTATGATTAATTGTATGTGACTAAATACCCAAAACAAACATGCTTTGTGTGACTAAATGTTAGAAAAGGCCACACAAACATAAAATTCAAGTGGCCATTAGATGATCAATAGTCACGCAAAAGACATATTTCTTCACCTTAAACAACATATGGTCACACTTATTAACACTTTTTGCCACTTTATGCTTAATTTTATGTGACTAAATAACCAAAACAAACATGCTTTGTGTGACTATACAGTGTTTATGGTCACTAATACGGATTAATCCAACAAAATTTGTACCTAATTAGTTACACATGTTACGGTTTTAGTTACTCTTTTGCAATAGAGACTAAAAAAAAGTCAAACACGTGACCATAGGGTACCTATGGTCGCGCGACCTTTAGTCACACACGGCCGAAAAAACATGTGTGACTATATGTATATCGTCACACATATTCGGTGTGGCCAAATCCACTTTTTGTTCTAGTGTAAGGTTACGAACAAAAACACGAAGAAGGGGGATAGACTATACGGAAGCTAATGAAAATGAGAAAAAAATCTTACATGATGGGAATCAAGAAAGGGAACCTAAACGAGATAGAGATCTAACTAGCTATTCTATTCCCAGGCAGCGGCGCCAAAACTTGATGCACGCGGAAGGCACGTTCGGCGTTAAGGAAACCTCCTTTTCTCCGAGCAAGTTTTTCAACCTCCTTGGCAGTGAACCTAATCGTTGTAGTGTAGTATGGGGTAAGCCTCGGGGATTTATATCGTTCTCTAGGGGAATACGAATGCCAGTAAGAAATATATAACGAGAAGGTGGGGTTGAGGATGATTCTTTTTTTTTTATCTTTTTTATTGTTTTTTAGAATGCTAAGGTAAAATCTCGCGGCAATTGGTTTGGGGGTGGTACTTTTACTGATTACTCTACTTATCTAATTATCTAATTATCTAATTAGTACGAGTAGCTTATGTCTAATTGAGGTGTGCTCGTATGATGATTAAAGATGTGTTACCTAGATACTATTACTCCCTAGTTATCTTTTATTGGTCGGTTGAGTTGTCACGTCCTACCTTAACGCGTTGTATTCCTAAAGGTCGTAGGGTATGCATAGTCCCTAGTTCTTTGAGATTATCTCTCGTATATCACCTACGGAATCGGCAAGCCGTGGCTATTTCATCCATAAAACATATCATCATAAAGCATACTTAAGCATTAAATACAACGAAGATGCCTAGTTGCACTCCTAAGCCAATTTCAATTAATATAAGAAATATCCTAACAATAATCAATAACTAGGTTTCATAGATCTAAGCAAACACACAAGAAATTTAGCTAGACATGATAGACAAGCAAGTATACACACAATCAATCGAATACGAGATAGACATAATGATAATTTGGATATATAAACTTATCTCGATGTGTAAAATAGGGTATGGGACCCTAAGATACTGTTCAATTCAGACTACAAATGATTTAGGGTTTTTTCTCCAAAAGTCTACTTCTTTAAATACAGAAAAATCAATTCTATATATAGATTTAAAACTCCGACAATGTCACCTTTTGCATGGGACGCCGTCAGCTCGCCGTCATTAGGGTTTCGTCTGGGCCAAGTCATCGAAGGGACGGCGTCACCTTAGAGTTGTAACGCCGTCGATCTTCAGTTGGGACGTCGTCTTGAATCTAGATCTGGGCCGTCTAAAGTGAAAACTGTGAGTGACGCCCTCCATTATTAAAGCGTTACGCCGTCAGGTTATGTGACAAGAATTTCCACTGAATCGTCGCGTGCATGTTTTGATCAAGTCTTCATAGAGGGACGGTGTCGCCCTTTGGTTGGGACACAATCAGGTACTGTTGATCTGTTTTGAGTGGCTTTGATCTTGACTTTGCCATTTTCTTCATGTATTTGCTCCTTTTCGTCCAAATGTGCTTCATTCTAGTATTTTGCTTCCAAAAGACCGATAAAGTAAAAAGAAAAAAAATTAAGCTGTAACGGATATAAAATGTGTCAAAATAGGGCTTAAATGACCCCTAAAAGTGTACGTTTTAAATCCTTATCAGATGTTGTCAAGGGTACATCAAAGGTAACATGCTTGTTCTTAGCAATTGAAGAGGATGCAACAAATCTATATCGCTTGGTACTGGTTTTAGGACATGTGCCAATGACGTATTCTAAGAGTTCCTGAGATCGTTTAGTGTACATGCAAGCATAGGGAACAACACTATCTAGAGGTTTCTCTATTCTATCATCTTCAACGATCTCACAAAGACTATCTAGGCTATCCTTAAGGTAAGTAAGATATGCTTGATAAGCAGTCCTATTGTTCCTAACATGAGGGGGATTATACTCAACATCAATTGCATAATTTTCACAAGCAGAAACCTTTGGAATAACATATTCACAAATGGGGATTGGCATTTTTCCTTTCATCTGAGTCCTTAGATTCTCAATCTCATTAAATAAAGAAGTTATATTTTCATTATGTTTGTCATGAGTGACCTTAATTGAATCAAATAACTCTTTGTAATGTAATTTAACTTTTGAATTTTCTACTTGAAAACAATCATTTTCCTGTTGCAATTTGTTTATGATGTTTTGGTATTGAAAATTATGAGAATCCAGAGACAATGGTTTATGGGTGCCAACCACTTCACACTTATTTCCCTTTAATTGAGAAATTTGTACTTTCAATTTTTGGATCGTGTTAGAGTGAGCTTGAATCTGTTAATCTCGTTTTCTTATTTCAACATATGCATCAAATTTAGGAGCATCCAAAGATGTCTTGGCATTTGAAGTTTTAATTCTTTCTTCTAAATGTTGATATTTTAATTGCAGATTAAGATTATCAACCTCTAATTTAGACACTGCTTTACCATGTTATCATGATCATCATTTTGGATATTCTCATGCAATCTTAAATTCTCAGCTTCAAGCTCATTGACACAAACCTGGGCAACTTTAAATGCAGTTGAAAAAACATGAAATTGAGAAGCAATTAAAGTAGAATCATTAGCAGTATAAGACACATCCTGGGCAATACATCTAGCAATCAAATTCTGATTGGTAATGTGAATATTCTTTTCCTTAGTCTCATAACTTTTAAGCTCTATTGCATTTTGTTTTACCATATTTTCCATATCTTTAAACACATCTTTCATTTCTTTAACTTCAGTTTCTAGAGCCTTTTGAATGCTCTCATAATGTTCTTTAACCAGTTCAAAGAGTGGAATAACCTCAGTTAGATAACACCATTTTGTTTACACAAACCTCCTTTCCCCTTTAGTAATAACTTATGGTTTAATTCTCTTCTTACATGTTTTATCCAAATCAGCAAATAATTGATAAAGTCCATAAATGCTAATTAACATTTTACATTATGTAGGAAGATTTCTTGGAACTAAATGCATGGGTGTATTAGGTGGGTACACCGTTGCAGCCGGTAATCTCATTAGGGGAGGATTTTTTATTACAAGTTCTTTGGCCTTTTTCTTTTCCATCTCTAACTTTTAAAATACTTGATCAGGTGTGAACTGAGTTTGAGGTTTGGAAGTAGCTAAGAATTTCTCCTTAGAACAATTAGGAGGTTTGTGGTTGACCCAGTTTTTGACACTTATAGGGTCATTCATTTTCTTAGCCATTTTATCTCTAGATATTTCTTCTAACTCTCTATCCTATTCTGATAATGGTGCACTAGTAGGGACATGATCCGGTTTAGTAATTTCACTTCCTTCATATAAAGCAAGTTGAGCCACTTTAGCTTTCCTAAGGTAAACTGGATTTGGATCACCTATGGATTTCTCACTATGTTCATCATACAATTTCTTATGATTTAACATCATGTTGGGTTTTTGGTTCCTTGGATTAAGAATTATTCTATGTATTGGAACCACGGACAAAGTTGATAAAACCACGGACAGAAGAATGGAACCACTGATGAAGACACACCGCGGCTAGTAGTATTGTGTCACCACGGGTAATGTATTGTAACCACTACTAGTCTTGAATAGTCGGTTTAGTATTATGTATTAGATAAATATGGAAAAGATATTTATCTTGTAGGTTACGTATTGTATTATGTAAAGGACTCCTTAGCCTATAAAAGGAGGTCCTAGGTTAGATTAGATATACGTATTTTTTATATCTAAGGTCGATACACTTCAAGGTTGTAAAACCCTAATACTGGTTAGAGTATTCGTATTAATAATAATAATGAGGTGTTGAATTTTCATTGTTCTTCTTCTTAAGATTAAGTATTAAATTCCGCGTGATACTTAATAAGTTCTTGTTTAAGTCAGTTTCTATATTAGATCGTTTGCTCAACTGGGATCAACAAATGGTATCAGAGCTTGTGATCTAGAAACTGTAACCAAGAAGAAGTCAAGTTAAGTTCTGTTCAAGCAAGTTAAGATGTCCGACGAAACTCACATGGTTACTGCATCTAAGGTACCCATGCTGACGCAGGGTGAGTACCAAATTTGGAGAATGCGAATGAGGCAATACATTCGTATGATTGACTATGCCATCTGGGATGTCGTTGAAAAGGGAGATACTCTTCCTAAGAAGAGTGCAGATGGTACTGCAATAGCTATTATTAGTGAGATTGACAAGGCAAAAAGGAAACTGGAGATTAAAGCACTTAGTATTCTCTCCATGGGAATACCTAATGAGTTTGCACTGGACTTTGATCATTATGAGTCTGCTAAAGAATTAATGGATGCTATTGAAACAAGGTTTTCTGGTAATGAAGCTACAAAGAAATCAAGGAAGAATATGCTAAAGCATCAGCTTGAGAACTTCACGGCTCTAAGTGGAGAAAAACTTGATGGCACTTATAACAGACTTCAAAAACTTATCAGTCAACTGAAATCTGTGGACTACAAAGTTGCTCAAGAAGATATCAATCTTAAGTTTATTAGAAGTTTGTCACCTGACTGGGCTATGCATACTTTTGTGTGGAGAAACAAATATGACTTTGATCAGATGACTCTGGACAATCTCTACAACAATTTGAAGGTTTATGAGTCTGAAAAGAATATTGTTGGTTCATCTTCCTCTACACAAAACATTGCTTTTGTTTCTACAAACCATATGAATCCTCAAGATGCATCCACTGCTGCTTATGGTATAACCACTGCTATTGCTAACAATACCACTGTTAGTGATAATGTCAGTGATGGTGCAATCTGTGCTTTTCTGGCTGATTTAACTACCAGTGTTACTGTTTTGAATCAAGATCTAGATCAAATTGATCCTGATGATCTTGAAGAGATAAATCTGCAATGGCAAATGGCTATGTTGACTCTCCAAGCAAGGAAGTTTCTGAGGAGGACTGGAAGACAGGTTAAGTATGATGGTCAAAGGAGAGCTGGATTCGACAAAAGCAAGATGGAGTGCTTTAACTGCAAAAAGAAGGGTCACTTTGCTAGGGAATGTCAAGCTACTAAGAGAATTGAAGGCATTAAAAAGACCACTGAAGAGCCTGCTTCTTCTTCAGCTTTGGTTGCTCAAGATGGCATTGGTGATTATGACTAGAGTGATCAGATTGAAGAAGGTCCCAATGCAGCTTTTCTTGCTAGTGAAGCTTCTAAAGAGCATAACTTTGCTCTTATGGCTTATGCTTCATCTTCTGGTTCAGATTCTGAGGTATCTAATGATTCTAATAATTCTACTTGTTCCTTTAAATCATGTCAAGATAACTTAGAATCTCAAAAAGCTATCACTGAGAGTATGAGGAAAGAAGTAGAAAGACTGTCTCTAGATAACTTAGGTTATAGAGTTGCTCTAGAAAGTGTTGAAGAAAAGCTTAATTACTGTATTAAATGTGATTTTGAGGATGTTGATAAAATTAATATACTAGGTGGTGAAATTAACCTTAAGGATAGAGAGATTAAGATGCTTAAAGAGAAACTAGAAAAGGCAGAGAGTATAAAACAAGAAGCCCTAGAAGACAAAGAAACACATATTGTTAGGGTTGCTAAAACACAGTATGCTTCTGATTTAGTAAATAAACCAATAGGTCAAAAACTATTCAAGGAGGGTATTGGTCTTGGATACAACAATATGCCACCACCCTCTCTGATGAAACATGCACCACCAGCAAAAGAACTGTCATTTAGTAGTGAATTCAGTTTTAACAAACCTGTAGAAGAGATTAGTAAGACTGAAACATTAAGATAGGTTCTAATAAGTCATCTGATGCTCCCACAATTGAATACTGGGAATCAGATTCTGAGGATGATAGAACTGAATCAACTAAGCCTGAGAAGATAGAAAAAATTAAGAAAGTTGATTCTGAACAAGCCAACCTTGTGCCTAGATTTGGAGCTCAAATTGCTAAGAAAGTTGTAGAATACAAGGAAGTACCTAGGGAACAGATGAAAAGATTCATACCTAGGGGAAACCAGAGGAACTTTAATGGACTAATTTCAAACACATTAGGAGATGAGTTTCAATGTGTTAAAAAGGCTTGTTTTACATGTGGTATTTTTGAACACTTACAGAGATATTGTTATAAAAACAGACCACAAGTTTGGAATCATTGGAGGAGGGTAAATCACCAAAACTTTTCAAAGAAAACAAACCCTCATCCTAACAAAAACATGATTCCTAGAGCAGTTTTAATGAGGAATGGTAATACAAAGTCAATTGTTACTGCTGCACCCAAATGGGTTCCAACCACTGCTAAGCAAAATGTAAGTACGGCTAAGCAAAATCAAACCACTGCTAAGCAAAATAACACCACTGATTCAAATGAAGTTTTAAAAATTCCAAAGGTGATAACTGACACAGTAGTTGGAAACCATTTTTATGCTGTTAAGGCCTCAGATAGTTGGCAATGGAAGCCTAAGACCAAGGTTTTACATCATGTCAACTGTGCATCAATGGACCTAAAGAAATACAATTATGTTGATGCACAGGGCAGACCCAAGTCAGTATTGGCTTGGGTCCATAAAAGGAACTAATTTGTGTAATTTCATGTGCAGGGCAATCTACAAGATGAGCTAAAAGACAAAGGAGTTTTTGATAGTGGTTGCTCTGGGCACATGACTTGGGATGGGAGCAACCTGGAAGATTTTGAAGCTTTTGATGGAGGATATGTGGCATTTGGTAATGATCCAAAGGGAGGAAAGATACTTGGCAGAGGCACAATCAGAACAGGAAATTTAGACTTTGAAAAAGTCTATCTGGTACAGGGACTTAAGTATAATCTATTCAGTGTTTCTCAAATGGGTGATAAGAAAAACTGGGTACTTTTTGGTGAAACTGAGTGTGTGGTGTTGTCTCCTGAGTTTAAGATGCCTGATGAGAAGTTTATACGACTTAAGTATAATCTATTTAGTGTTTCTCAAATGTGTGATAAGAAAAACTGGGTACTTTTTGGTGAAACTTAGTGTGTGGTGTTGTCTCCTGAGTTTAAGATGCCTGATGAGAAGTTTATACAACTTAGGGTACCTAGGAAGGAAAACATATATTGTTTTGATCTTAAAGATGTTCTCCCAAATAGGTCCTTAACATGTTTGTTTGCTAAAGCATCTGTATATGATTCAAAATTGTGGCATAGAAGGCTAGGTCACCTCAATTACAAAACAATCAATAAACGGGTAAAAGGAAACTTAGTGAGAGGGTTACCTTCTAAGGTTTTTGAGTGTAAGGAACTGTGTGTGGCCTGTCAAAAAGGAAAACAACATAGAGCTTCTTGTAAGACCAAAACTGTAAACACCATCACACAACCACTGTTTATGCTTCATATGGACTTATTTGGACCTACCTTTGTTAAAAGTTTGAACCATAAGCAGTACTGCCTTGTTATCACTGATGATTATAGTAGATTTTCTTGGGTATACTTTTTGGCTACTAAGAGTGAGACTAGTGAGATTCTCAAGAGTTTCATTACTAAGATAGAAAATCTAGTAAATCATAAGGTCAAGGTAATTAGATGTGATAATGGAACTGAGTTTAAGAATGATGTGATGAATCAGTTCTGTGTAGCTAAGGGTATTGAAAGACAGTTTAGTGTTGCTAGAACACCACAACAGAATGGTGTAGCTGAAAGGAAAAATAGGACACTAATTGAGGTTGCTAGGACAATGTTGTCAGAATCTAAGTTACCAAGTACCTTTTGGGCTGAAGCTGTAGTCACTGCATGTTATGTGCAGAATAGAAGTAAGGTAGTGAAGCCTCATAACAAGACCCCCTATGAGCTGTTACATGATAGGAAGCCAATGATTGCATTCCTAAAACCTTTTGGGTGTTCTGTTACTATCTTGAATACCATAGACTACCTAGGCAAGTTTCAAGAAAAAGCTGATGATGGATAATTTTTAGGCTACTCCTCCAACAGTAAAGCCTTTAGAGTATACAATAGGAGGACTAGAATAGTTGAAGAGAACTTACATGTTCAATTCAGTGAAAAGACTCCTAGTGTTGAGACCAAAGGACCAGACTGGCTGTTTAACATTGATATGCTAACCAAATCTATGAATTATGAGCCTATCATTGCAGGAACTTCCACTAATGTTAATGCAGGTACACAAAAGGATTCTGATGCTGAAACAACTTCTAAGGAAGTTGATTCTCCAAAGGAGTTCTATTTGGTTGAAATGTGGAAAGCTGGTTCTGTTCCTTCCATCATTGATAAGAAAGGTCCCACTGATGATGATGTACTGAATAATAGAGGCAATGTTGATCATCATCAAGATAAGGATGAGTTGTCGAAAGATAACTCCGTGTTGGTTGAAGAAATTGAAAAGAAGAAAAGGAATTCTGCAAGCACTGCTAAGCCTACTGAAAGCACTGCTAAGCCATCTTCTAACACTGATAGTCCAAGTGAAACCACGGCTGCAAGTACTGGTGATAGTACTTTCTTTGGACCACATGCAAAGCCATTATTTGATGATGAGGAGTATCCACATGATCCTACCATGCCTGCTTTGATAGAAATTGATACTCCTACTGATGATGAAGACATGGATGATTTCTTTAATGCTGATTTGACTAACTTGGAAACTGTCATAAATGAAAGTCCAATCACCACTACAAGGATTCACAAGATTCATCCCAAGGAACAAATACTTGGAAACTTGAATACTCCAGTTCAAACAAGAATCAGGGTTAAGAAAACTGAACCCTTTCCTGAACATGGGTTCTTTGCAAGATTACTTCACAAAAGAAACAGTCATAAAGATCTGCAAAATTACCTGTTTGCTTGTTTTCTGTCTCAAAAGGAGCCCAAGAGAGTGGAAGAAGCTTTATCAGAAGAAGGCTGGGTAGAATCAATGCAAGAGGAGCTTCTACAGTTTAAGCTTCAAGAGGTTTGGACATTGGTTGATCTTCCTAATGGTAAGAGGGAAATTGGGACAAAATGGGTGTTCAGAAATAAGAGGGATGAAAGAGGAATTTTTGTGAGGAACAAATCAAGGTTGGTTGCTCAAGGATACACACAAACTGAAGGTTTGGATTATGATGAAGTGTTTGCTCCAGTTGCAAGAATAGAGGCTATTAGATTGTTTTTGGCTTATGCTTCATTCAAGAATTTTGTTGTGTATCAGATGGATGTTAAAAGTGCATTTTTGTATGGCACAATTGATGAAGAGGTTTATGTTTGTCAACCTCCTGGTTTTGAAGATCCTGATCATCCTGACAAGGTTTATAGGGTGAGAAAGGCTATTTATGGATTGCATCAAGCTCCAAGGGCATGGTATGAGTGCCTGTCTACTTATTTGATGGACAATGGGTTTAAAAGAGGGCTGATTGATAAAACTTTGTTCATTAGAAAGCACAAAGATGATATTTTATTGGTTCAGGTTTATGTATATGACATCATCTTTGGCTCAACAAACAAGGAGCTATGCAAGGATTTTGAGAAACTTATGCATGATAAGTTTCAGATGAGTTCTATGGGAGAACTCACTTTCTTTTTGGGGCTACAGGTTCAACAAAGGACTGATGGTATCTTCATTAGTCAAGACAAGTATGTAGCAGATGTTTTGAAAAAGTTTGGGTTTCAAGATGTAAAGAGTGCAAGTACACCTATGGAGACTCAGAAACCACTGCTACCAGATGATGGAAGTCCCAAAGTTGATTTAAAGTTGTACAGGTCCATGATTGGATCTTTGATGTATCTCACTGCATGTAGGCCAGATATTATGTTCTCAGTATGTGTGTGTGCAAGATTTCAAGTCACACCAAATACCTCACACATGAATGCTGTAAAGAGAATTTTAGATATCTTAAAGGTCATCCTAAATTGGGCCTTTGGTACTCTAAGGATTCCCCTTTTGATTTGGTGGCCTACAAGATAGTGACTATGCTGGTGCTAGTTTGGATAGGAAGTCTACTACTGGAGGATGTCAGTTTTTGGGAAGCAGACTAATTTCATGGCAGTGTAAAAAGCAAACTGTTGTGGCAAATTCTACAACTGAAGCTGAATATGTGGCTGCTGCTAGTTGCTGTGGTCAAGTTCTTTGGATTCAGAATCAATTGCTGGATTTTGGGTACAATTTTATGCATACTAAGATTTACATTGATAATAACAGTACAATATGCATCATTAAAAATTCTGTTTTACATTCTAGAACTAAACATATTGAGATAAGGCATCATTTTATTAGAGATTGTAATGAGAAAAGGTTGATTCAAATGGTAAAAATCCATACTGATTTCAATGTTGCTGATCTTATCACTAAAGCTTTTGATGTGGGGAGGTTTCAGTACCTTGTTGTTAGTATTGGAATGATTAATCTCTAAACTCTCAACTTGTTTTGTAAAAGTTTGTATAAGTATTGGCCTGTTATTATGTGATTTTAGTATTGCTATTTTTGTTTCTAACCACTGATAGTTTTGTTCAAACCACTGGTTGTCCTCTCTTTGCTTCCTCTCTAACCAACCTATTAAAGGTTGGTTCAAGGCGCTCAGTAGAATCATCTGAACCTCTTGATGAGTCTAAGAAAACACTTCTATCGTTTCCTAACCACTAATAACTCGATTCTCTGTGTTTGGTTTTTGTTTGTGTCTTGCAGGTATGAAGGATTAGTGTACATTGGAGCTGGTGATGTATTTAGCTGCTAGTTTTTTTTTTTTTTTTTTTTTTTTTTTTTTTTTTTTTTAATTGTGAGAATTCTTCATATTTTTGTAAGATATCTTTTGTTGTGACACAGATTTGCTTGTCGTATCTCTTAGTCAAATGATTGGAGTGACACATTGTATCCACTGATAGTGTGTTTCAAACCGCGAACAACAGTTCTGAAACCTCTGATAGAATGTTTCTTAACTTTGGATACTACAGGGGCTATTTGGTAACTTTGGAAAAAGCATATTTATCTCCCCAAATCACGGATGGATCATTTCCTTGATCTTCAAAACACTTCAACTTGGCGCTCTACATTAACCCTAATAACTTTCCTTTGCATAATTCACATACCCACATCATACCCATCATCAATCACAATGGCAACCCAGTACTCCAACACACATAACCTTGTTGCTAACCTCATCAAAAACAATCGATCTGAAGGTTTTCATCAAATGATTGATTTCCTTATTCACAGTCCTATTCACTATGCCTTGACAGTCACACCAACCATTCTTAAAGCCTACATACATCAGTTCTGGAGGAATGCTAAGCTTGACGAGGTTGATAGAGTAGAAGTGTTTAGCACTGTTGTGGATGAGCATGCTATTTCTGTTAATGAGGAGATTGTTAGAGAAGTTTTGAAGTTTTAAAGGTTAGGATATACACAGGGGTGATAAGGTACAATTTTTTAAGAGTTTGTTTTCAAAGCAATGGAAGTTTTTGATTCACACCTTGTTGATGTGTATGAGTAATAAGACCACTAGGTTTAATGACTTTCCTTCAAAAATTGCTACTGCAATTATTTGTTTGTCTGATGGAAGGAAGTTTAATTGGTGTAGGATGATATATGAGGGGCTAGTACAAAACATTAGGAAGAAGGGTAAATACTATTTATATCCTAGGTTTGTTCAACTGATTGTGGAAAGTCAAATAGAGGAACCTGTTGAGCATACTAGAGAGTATGAAGTACATCATATGCTTCCTAAGGTTTTTGCACATATGAGGAATCAGCCACAAAATGTACAAATTAGAGATGTTCCTTTATTTCCCCATACGCTTACTTTGCCTACTGATCCTGAGTTTGATGAAAGTCTTGACTTACAACCTTTAGTCACTGAACCCACTGCTAGTACATCTAAACCCACTGCTAGTACACCTCAAACCACTGTTAGTGACACTCAACCTACTTCTAGTCAAACCCAAACCACTGTTAAACCAATTGTCTGGACTAGGAGACTGAAGGGCACCAAGCTACCTCAGGCTGGTGTTAGTGGTGTTGTTCATGAGGCTGTCACATGGAGTGGAGGTGTCATGATTGGAAGGGCTTCCACTACTGATTCATGCTTAGATGCTGGTCAGGATAGTGGAAACATAATTAAGACCCAACCTTTGGCAACTCCTAATGTGGAGAGTTCCTTGGAACTTAACACAGGTGGAGGAATCCCTAGTTACGGCAAGTTTATGAAAACGTGCATATCTTAGTCGTTTCAAATCCGTTTTCTACGTATAATACGTCCTTAGCTTCGTATCAAAGTATACTAATATATTTTTGATAAGTCGAAATAATTTGTGAAGCTTAAGGCTCGTTTTTGACTCGAATAAAGTAAAAATAGGTTGCTGAAATTTTCTGAAAAATATATTTCGTCGTCAAACTTTAAAAATTCA
Source organism: Chrysanthemum seticuspe (assembly GCA_019973895.1). Taxonomy (NCBI): domain Eukaryota; kingdom Viridiplantae; phylum Streptophyta; class Magnoliopsida; order Asterales; family Asteraceae; genus Chrysanthemum; species Chrysanthemum seticuspe. Next base: position 88,393,696 of record BPTQ01000008.1, read on the forward strand.
TAACTTCTTCGTTATAACTCCGTTTTTATCCGTTCAAGCGGCCACGGATTCGTTTTAAAGTATATTTTCTAAATATCAAGGCCAAAAATTCGTGCCTACTGTCGGATTTTCCAGAAAATCAAAACAAGAACAGAACACTTTTGTAACTTGTCGAAAATAGTTTTTATCGTACTAAACCTATTCTAATCCCTTCAAATCAACTCCAAAGCTAATCTAATCCTACCATACACCTTCTTAGGGTGTCATGGGTTCCTAAACATCATCAAGACCAACATATACCAAGGGGATAATTATAGGATGACCTTATATATATAACACTAAAAATCATGTAAAAATGGTATAAACAACACAAGTCTTGCATGTTTGCTCCAAAAATGAAGAGATAAATAAAAAATGAAGATGAAATATGTAAAATGATAGAAATATGCTTACAAGTATTATGATGAGGTGCAAAGAACCAAGGTTTAGCCTAAATACTCTAGATTTTTATTTCAAAATCTTAATAAGAGTATTATCTAGATTGTGTTTATGCTTGAACTAAAAAAAATGATGATCCCTTGCTAACTCTTCTATGGAGGTCGGTTTTGATAGAGAAGAAACAAAGAGAGAAAGACTTTTCATCAACTTGTGAATTATTGAATGTGAGTGAATGAAAGAATTTGGTGAAGTAAGTATCTTACTTGTAGAAAATTTTTCCAACAATAATTACCAACCCCCCCCCCTAGGGCCGGATTCTAGGGGAGATGTTTCTTTCAATATATTTTTTTTTCTTTTTATAATGTATAAAATTTGTAATAATTGTAAGTATAATGTACATGTAACATTACTTGTAAGATTTAATATACATTTGTGTATTTAAGGAAATTTTAGGTGAAAGTAATTTTTAATAGATCAAATTAGAGTATAATGATATCATAAAAATTGTAAAAATACATTCCTTGTAAAAATTGAGTGATATAATAATTATCGTATAGTTTTTAAGAAAAGACGTCGTAATAATATAAATTTAACGATTTATATACAAAATAAATTTAAAACACTAGGTAAACTAAAAATATAGTTTTTATAACTAAATGTAAGTATAAAAATATATCGGGATCATTTTTGAAAGTAACGGATTAAATATTCAAAATAATAACTCACGCGATAATGTTTATTTAATATAAAATATACGCGGTTGATGTGAAATGAAATGTCATGAATGAACTAACATGATGCAAATGATGCTAATGAAATGTAGACTAAACTTAGTCCATATGAAATGTTCGCGATGATATGATCATGAATTTGCCGCTAAACCATAAAGGTTACGCGAATTTGGAACACGTAAACCTAGTTTACGATAAATGTTGAAATAGTGAAACTTGAGAAATGACTTGAAATTGCAAGTTGTCACAAAATTTTCAAAAGATTTTCTTCAAACCACTTGTTTTCAGTTAGATCTGAGTGACAGTTCTTGTTTGATGAGTTGCAAAGATCAAGCTAGAAAGAAGTTTTTACTCAAACCAATTTAGCCTAATCTCTTGACAGTTCTTGTTTGATGAGTTGTGAGATTAAGTAAAAATCGGTTACCTAAAAGTCTTTTGAGGGTTTTGCTCGAGAATGGGAAAGCTTGCCTCATTAAACCCAACTATAAGAGAGCATGTCTTTAGAATTGGAAATGGTCACGATGGCACAAGAACGTACCTAGTTGGATGAGGAACCCATATACATGAGCATTGACATCATCATTTAGACTATTCGTACGAGCATGAACTTCTAGAAACCTTGTCGAGGTTTGGACTATAGTTATCATTAATTGAATCACGAGGACGTGATTCCTCTGACAGGGGAAGAATGTCACAATTCTCAATTTCCGGTCATTTTGCAAACTTTAAAAAAATGTACTATTCATCTCGGGAATTTACTATTCATCATTTTACTATTCATAATTTTTGAAGTCGAGTTGACGTTTTGAGAGGTTATTTTAAAATTTTACTATTCACAAAACACTATTCATTCCCGGAGAAAATTTTATATTCATCATTTTTCGTAAACTAGGTTTACGAGTATCTAATTCGCGTAACCGTGAGGGTTAAGCTGCATATTCATGGAACATCATTGAGATCACTTCATATAAACTAGAGTTAGTCTACATATCATCCATAATATCACTTTCATATTAGTTAATGCATTGTTTGCATATTTCAGTAACGTATATTTATTTATTAAATAAACGCTATCGCATAATCATTTATTTTGAATATTTGATCCAACACTTCCAAAAATTATCCTGATATATTTTTATACTCATTTTAAGACTATAAAAATTATATTATTAGTTTACCCGATATTTTAAATTTATTTTGTATGCAAATTGTTATATATATATATATATTTACGACGGTTTCGTAAATCCTATTCGATAACTATTATTTCACTCAATACTTGCGAGAAATGTATTTTTATAAATTTTATGACTTCGATATATTTTATTTTGTTCCGTTAAAATCTATTTCTAGCTAACTCTATACCTAATAACTAAATATCCTATCACTAATAACTAAATATCTTACTTATACATTAATTTTTATACAAAAATTATACAAAACTCTTCACCCTTTTACCCATTGCCACGCCCCCCCCCCTCCTTGTCATCATTTTATAACAAATATCTAGACCAGTATGTATGCATAATCTTTTCTAAGACTAGATATTGTATAATATAATAGATATTTCCTAATCTAATACACATACTTCACATACAAAAGGTGAAACAAGAATGAAACCCTCTCCTCTATCTCTTGAGGTTCAACCAAGCATAGAAACACAAGGAAGAAGCATAAAATTTTCAAGATCAAGTGATTAATAACACTAGTATACTTCTATTTAGGTTTTGAAATAAAAACCTAGGAGTGTTTAGGAAACCTAGTTACTTAAACCTCATCATATAACTAGTAAGCTTTTCATGATCTTTACTAATCTTTCATAATCATTCTTGACTTATTTTTATCATCCTAGTACAAAACATGCAAGTATTATGTGATTCATACCACTTTTAATTGTTTTTATTACTTATTATGAGTTTTATTCATCCTATACTTAATCCCCTGAAACATACTATTGTTGATGATGTTTAGGAAACTATGACACCCTAAGAAGGTGTATGGTAGGTTTAGAATAGATTTAGTGTTGATTTGAAGTGATTGAAACAAGTATTACGCAAGAAAAATCATTTTCGACAACTTTAGATTGTGGTCTGATCGTTTTTGCAAAATATGGAAATTTTGTCAGGTCATGGATTATTTTGTGCTAGATATTCAGAAAATATATTTTAAAACGAAACCGTGGTCGCTTGAACGGGTTAAAACAGATTTATAACGAAGGAGATGCGCTATTTTAAAGTTTAGCGGCAAAAACTATATTTTCTGAAATATGCAAGCTGTCAAGAGTTGTTTAAGGGGCAAAAATGAGTTTTAAACATTGTCTAAATGAGTCGATTTGCCAAAAATATATTAGTATACTTTAACACGAAACTAAGGATATATAAAACGTAGAAAACGGACATATAACGACTAAGTTATACACATTTTAATTATGGCTATCGTAACTATTTTCACAAGTATTAACTCATATATTTTCTATTAGTCCAAAATAGTTATCACAAGTGACCATGTTTGAGCCATTTTTCATGTCGATAAAGTACTTTTGAAAAAGCGATGTCTTCTAGTAAAAGTGGCTTCACCTAGCCTATTTTTCAAAATGTTCAACCGTTCGTCAAACGAAGTTGTAACGAGTAATATACGATCTCTTGAACTTTTCCGAAAACTACTCATAAACTATAATTTCTTGATAAATCACTAAGCAACTATTGTAGGATGCCGTTTCAATGTAAGTACTTGTAAAATATTTTGTAACATGACGAGTTGTCATAAATGTATATTTCGACCATAAACTTCATTTTCAAAACGCACAAGTAGTATGGATATCATATGAGTTTGCATGCACGACATTGTTTCATGACTTACATTAGAACATATCATTCATATTAGGTTGCGGATAGAGATTGCACCTCATTTCAGTGTATCCACTTTTGTCATCATAATCATTGCATCAGGTGAGTTCATAGCCCCACTTTTACTTGTTTAATTGTTTTATAAACTCGTTGGGGGAGATACATGCTCAACTATGTGCTTTTACTTTACACATATATGAACTTAAATAATTGTTGTTTCACTACTTATGCTAGTAAGTAGATTATGCCCGAACTAAATTGATACTATGTTATGAACACTATTATTTGAACCACTTTCCTTGATTTTGAGCCCTTCGACATATATATTTGAACTCTTTTAACTTGATAGGAACCTTTTGGCATAGATGTGAACACTTCAACTTGAATTAAAATATTTTGACATATAATTAATCTCTTTTAACTTGATTTAAAATATTTTGACATATAATTAACCTCTTTTAACTTGATTTAAAACATTTTGACATATAATTAATCTCTCTTAACTTGATTTAAAACATTTTGACATATAATTAATCTCTCTTAACTTGATTTAAAACATTTTGACATATAATTAATCTTTTTTAACTTAATATTGAACCTTTTGACTATTTTGAACTTGTTTGACTTTATATTGAACCCTTTGACTATTTTGAACTTGTTTGACTTGATTTGAACCCTTTGACTATTTTGAACCTTTTGATATGTTTTGAGCTCTTTGACTGTTTTGAACTTTTGAACTCGATTTAAACTCTTGAACTTAATTACGAACTTTTGAATCAAACCTTTGAACTTAATTACAGACTTATGACTTGTTTGAACTTATTGAATCATACGTGCTATGACCTAAAATTCTCGCCTTCTTGGTGGAGCGTGCAAAGTCTCCCTATGTGAACGGAGCAACACTATAAAGTCTCCCTATGTGAACGGAGCAACACTATAAAGTCTCCCTATGTGAACGGAGCAGCACTATAAAGTCTCCCTATGTGAACGGAGCAGCACTATAAAGTCTCCCATTTTCGGAGCAGCACTATAAAGTCTCCCTTGTTCGGAGCAGTCTTTATTTTTTATATACGTGGTGCTATATTGTGAACTATCATGATAACGTATACTTGACTACTAGACATACTATTTTGGATGTGGGTTGTGAACACACAGGTTGCAAGTTTTGTATGGGCGGAACTTGGAATTGAGTGGATTTACAATGCCTTTGCTTTGTGGACTATTCTAAATGACCAAAAACTCTGCCTTTGCTGCATGAGCGTTCTTTAAAAGATTTACATGTTAGACAAACTCTATGAACTCACACAACCATTGTGTTTACACTTTTTAGCATGTGGACTTATCATAGAGTCGCGGTGTCGACGCGTCTCACATATATTTTATGCACTTAACTATCGTTTGATTGTAACAAACTTATTATGGTATACTGGATATCTTTTGGGACCTATATTTTGTAAACTCTGATTATTTTACTTAATGAAATGCTATTTTTAAAACGACACTTTAGGTCGTTCGATATAACTGTAACTTTGATGCTATGACTGTCATCCCCCAGGTATTCCATTCCGTTGCAAAACAGGTAATTTGGGGGTATGACAGATAATTATGTCTACAGTAGTCCAATATTCAAGAGCTCTCTGCTCTGGAACAAAGAAGTCTTCTACTCCGACAAAGAAGAAAGAGACTACTACAGTGGTTCAGGAGAAAGAAGCTTCTCCAAGTGGTGATTTAGATCCAATTTTGGCCTTCAAAAAGGATTTGGATGCTCTTACTAAGAAGCATTTGGGGCCAGAACTTACTTTCAAGGCTACCAATATTAACTCAGTTAATACTGGTAATGGAGCTGTTAATACTGGCATGCCTGACCCACCAGTACCTGATGTTATGCCTACCAGTACTAACTCCATTAATACTGGTAGTGCATTTATTAAGTCTGGCGAAGCTGATGATGATTTTTATGAATCAGCAATGCCAGAACTTAACATCTTTGATAAGCCTTCTAAAGGAATCTTTAAGGAGGCTTCTTATGATGAAGGAGGAGTTATTACTGACTTCTCAAATCTATCTACAGAGGTGGATGTCAGTCCTGTTCCTACACTTAGGATCCACAACATTCATCCACAGAGTCAAATACTGGGTGATCCTAAGTCTGCTGTGCAAACCGAAAACAAAGTGTAGAAACAATCTGAATCTCATGCACTCATTGGCTTTATGTAGGATCATAAATATTATGTTGTTTAGATGATTGAGGTGGTCTAGGATGATGATCGTATATGAATGCCATGGTTAGAGAGATGAAGAGAGTAGAGAGGGAATTCTAGAGAGATAAACAAAAGTGTAAAAGGTTAGATTAGAACTTCCAACCCTCTACCTTGGGAGGTATAGGGTATTTATAGGTTACAAACTAAACGACCTCCTAACGACCTGTGGATCAGGTATACAGCGGGTAAAGACCCGTCCTGTCTCCATAGTGTTACACTAAACTACTCTACGCTACAAACTAACTAATAAACTACTAAATAACGTAAATAACAACATGTCTACGAGCTAGCATATGCTAGACCATAATTGGGGTGACTGACACTTTATCATGGAATTTCCAATTCCTAACAATCTCCCCCTAAGGAAGGTCACCCCATGAAATACGTTTTGCATCCTAGCATTCTATCTTTGTCTTTAGTTCTGAGCTCGTAGACTTTAATTCTTCAAGTTCCGCAATCTTTGTGCTTTAGTAGCGATTCTTCAAAGTCCGCATAGTTTTGTACTTTGAGTGGAGGCCTTTAACTGATCCACATCTTTGATGATCTTCGAGCTTTCATTGAGATCATCGGCCACAATAAATCTCTTGATCACCCTTTATTGTGTTGCCTTCATGTGATGTTGTGACTTTTGGACCGACATGCTCACACTTTCTGGATCATGACATCTTTTCATTAGAGTAACGGAAGCTTTTACTGGTTCAAGATATTTGCAGAAGCATAGTATAAAATATCAGAGCCAGGTTATGTAGATATGCACAAGTCATGATTTCTTCAATTAAGTGTGGATGTTGTGAGCATGCGGCTTTGGATTGAATTCTCAATTCTGATCAGCTACAACCATCCAAATGTACCTGCAAACAACAGTTAGCAATAAATCACACAAAAGTGTCTTTGATCACTTTCGTTGAAATGAGGTACACGGCCCACGGTTCCCCGTTGATCAGTACAAGTACTGCCTGTGATCAGGTATAATTCCGAAGAATCTCCTTGACAGGGTTTCGCAGCTGTTCTCAAGCTAGAACGTCTCAAAGAAGACAACATGGAGTGAGTGAACTAGCGAATTGAGATTCACTGATTGATGAAAAATTGATTTGAAAACAATCACGTATTGCTTAGAAGAAAGAGTTTTGCAATACGACGAAGGTTTTATGATAAAGATCAATTTTCAATCATAAATACTTTTTGTATTTGAGGAGAGTACACATTGGATGTGCTTGAGAAAAGAAGAAATTTGCACATCGAACGGTTTTTCCAAAAGTATTTTTTCAATCAGAGATACTTTTTGAATTTGAAATATGAATACACATTCGATGTGCTAGAGAAAAGAAAATTTGCACATCGAACGTTTTTTCCAAAAGTATTCGTCAATTCATTTCCTGGACCAAGGTTGATTCAAAAATGAATCTCCCCATTGTTTCTATCCAGTTGTCACAAGCTTGATCTTTTGAAAAGATCTCACATGTCACCCACCAAGAGCTTGTTTGATGTTGGCTCTAGAAGGATTTCCATCTTCATCGTGAATACTTTTACATATCACTCGGATGTTCTGGCAATACCACAAGGATAATGCATAGGACTCTTAAAATATATTCTTACTTTCCACATTGCGTGAAACAACAAGTCTTCAAGAATTTAGTGTCCTAATGAGACATTGTGGATGATATCTTGGCTCTAGACTCAATTGTGCACATTTTATTCCTATGCCGGAGAATAGGGAAAGGGTCTCCTTCTTCAATATCAACAATCTCTAAGAGAAATTCGATAGATTATGTAGGTTCCCCGTGAGAATGAAACAAGCCCTTTTAAGAGAAAATTGAGTAGCTTGGGAAGTTATAGTGCAGTGTGTCACTGGGTCCATTACGTCTTGTCTTCAATACCGGCGTTACCTTGGTAACCGCCAGTAGCATTACTGCCCTAATGTTGAATTATTGGAGGGCTATTTCTTTTCACCCTATTCTCATTTATTTCTTTTTCATTCTTCAACCCCTTCAGTGCTTACCGAGACTTCATAACTAAAACCTTGTTGGGTTTATTCCAGTTCTAGCTCAGTCTCAGTCGGCACTCTTCCCATTTCTCATTTTTCTTCTTTTTTCATCATACCTAAGGACTCTACACTATCTAGTGGATTGTCCCTGGGTAGATCCCTCCGGCTCTGGCGGGATCGTGGGAACGACTACCTAACCTCACCATCCTTATATCTCCATGCATAAAGTAAAATGGTAGGCCTTTTGGTACAGTTCATTCTTCCTTGAAACCAATTTAAAAATCATTTGGAAAAATCAATCATGGTACATGTGATATAAAATCAAAGCATTTTGTACCTTAATTGTTTTGATCATTTAGAAATGCTCCCCCTCAACATGTGCATATGATCTTGAAATTGTTTAGCCCATGGAGGCAAGAGTTCTTTGAAATAATTTCTTGATCACAATTTCCATAGAAAAAGCCTTTTGATTTTCATGGTAAATTCTCCCCCAATCAAAAATATCAAACCCTTTGAGAGTTTGGATCCCAAGTGATTTAATAAGGTTTAGAAAACATGAGAGAAAATGTGGCCTTGTTTAAATACTCTTCTGGTTAAATGCTCCTCCACAATCATGTGCATTATGTATTTCAAAATCGTTTGACACATGAAGGAAGGAGTGCTTTGAAACAATCACCCTTTAAAACCGATTTGAGATTTAATTCACGATCTCTCCCCCGATCAAAAATTTCAAACCAATTGAGATTTTGGATCCCTATTGATTTAAATCATTTAGAAAATTTTGGGGAAAGACGTGGCAATATTTAATTTTGAAAAATGACTGATAAGGATCAATTTAAACATTAAAGATTGTTAGTGTCAGGTATGATAGTTTTTAAGAGATCTTTAAGTAAAATAAAACAATTTCACAATCAAACAAGAATAGAAAAAATTTCATTTTGTAAGATCTTTAAGTTTTAAAGAAAATCATACCATGACATAACATTAAATATTTAGTTCACCACTTTGTTTTTGTACAAACCGGAGTTTTATGAAGAAATATCGTTTGAAAATATTTTATTTTAAATCACTCTCCCCCTCAATCGATGACCGTAGTCGATGATTGAGTGACTTAAGTTTTGATAAAATGAAGTCCGGTGATTTCCAAAATTAAGTCCAATTAATTTTCAAAACAATATTTTTCCATTTTCAAAAATAATTTTAACAGACTTTTTTGAACGACGGTATCATCCACTACTATTTCCTGCACAAAGATACGTTAGGTGGTGTAGAAGCTGCTTCTGTTGTTGCTGTAAGGCTGGAAGAAAACCATCTGCTGAAGCAGTGAGACCTCTTACATTGCATGTGTTTATGCCAACTTTCCATAGAGGTCAAATTAAGCTCCGTTTATTCATTTGATGATGAAGAAAACCATCTGTTGATGCAGTAAAACCTCTTACGTTGCATTTTTTCATGCCAACTCTCCATAGAAGTCAAATTAAGTTCCGTTTCTTCATTTGTCAACCCAAGATATAGTTACCCTTTCCTTGCGGCATCCAATCATATTCAATTGTGGGATCCAGATCGGAAACATTCTTATATACCAATATACCTGCATACGTTAGTGAACACACATACAAATATATGGTGGTCGACATCACCCTAACTGCAATCGACTAATAAAAGTCAATTCAACATATCAATCAGATCATGCATGGGAATAATGTGTTCATCAAACTCTAATCATCTAATCCTAACAATCATATCCTAGGCACCTAGTCCTTCAACGTAGGTTAACATCATTTTCAGTTAAGCATATAGGATAATTAGAAAAGCTCGTTTGATGATATAGATTTGAAAACATTCTCCCCCTCAATCAATGACTTATTGTTTTGAAACGTTTAAAAGCGCTGAAGTCATTGATTGAGTTTTCAATTTTTTCTGAAAACTCTGAATCTGATTGATTTTCAAGCAACTCATTTACCACCATTTTTTGAAAACACCAAATATTTTTATGAAGAATTTTAGACGAAACAACATTTGTGTAGGAACATCAGTCCTTCGACATACTTTCCTCAATTAGTTTTAGGATAAGTGCACGAAAAGTTGGAAAATAGGTTTAGCGTAGCACTTTCCTTTCTTAGAAGAGCGGGTTGCTATTTGAAATAATAGCAAACCATGATTTAAGCACGGGTTACAGTCTGAAATAACTGCAAGCCATAGTTTAAGCACGGGTTACAGTCTGAAATAACTGTAAGCCATAGATTTAGACATGTTTTTGGAAAACAATATTTACACCTCCTGCTCGAACTTCATCTATGGTCCCATGCCATTATTGAAAGACATTTCTAAGACCGCATATGTTATCGATACTAGAAGACATGTCTTGAGAAAAACAATATTTTTGGTATTTTTAAATTTTCTGATTTTTATGAGTTTTTGAAGGTTTTATATTCTTCTATTTTGATTTTGTTGGTTTTATATTTTTGTATTTTGCTTTTTTTGATAAATATATACACAGATAGAGTAGATGATAAAGTTTAAGAAAGATGATGATACGAGTACCGAGATAAGGATATCGAACATCCCCGTTGTGGAAGATAGAAATCACCATCTCTTAAACTTTCACCACCAAAGCTTCCAAGGCTCTTGAAAAAAAGAAATTGAGCCTTTTAAGAATGCGAGACTTTGGCAGCTTCCCCCCAAACCGAAAATCCATTAGATGAGCAGATTCGAAGCTCTATTTCAAGTTTGCCTTAGCCAAGTGCACAGAGAAGCACACCATTATCATAAATCCCGCTGCTCCTATTAAGAACGATAATCGAGATTCTTCGTTCGGGGTTGTATCATCAAAATAGATCAGCTACGTATCATCCTACTTTTAAATAATCTTCTCAAATTCCTTTTCTACTAACGCCAGAAGCGATCCATACCAAAAAAAATGTCAAGAGACCACTTTCCCCTAAGTAGATGAATTGATGCAGTCAGTCTCTTAGACTAGAGCTCACAAACCCGAATACACATATACCCAAAGACAGAGAAACTTATACCATAGAAGTAGCAGATTAAGTCCAATAGCCAAAGAATAACCCTAATGTATACTTTTCTCTCCCCCTGACGAAAGTGTATGAAGCTCAAGAACCCGAAGTACCTGAATGCCCAAAGAGAGAATAACCGATAACATTGAAGTAGCAGGCCGAATCACTGATTATCTCTGTGGATGACAATCTCTGCGGATGTCAACTCCGGAATAAGTGATTATATCTCTGAATCACTGATTAAGCACTCAAGTGAAACAGCTGAGCGCCCCCAATGTACACAATTCTCTCTCCCCTGATGATTGCAATAACATCAAAATCATCACACACTTGTGTACCTCTTTTATCTTCAGAAACTTTCTCTTACATCACTTCCTCCACGTAGTTGGAATAATAACACTAAAAGCCTTGATGAGTAAAACCTTGATTTTCTCTACGGTCATGACATTTGTCTTCCCGGGATATCTTCAATCACTTAAAAGAATTAAGTTCATCAAGTTTACTCGTTTTGTGTTTAGATGTGTGTCTCCCTCCCCCTTGCTGGTTTTGATACTTCAGAATCAGCAACTCATTGTAAGCCCATATACTCGAAATCTTTTGAGAAGAATACCATTAGCACAAATATATCTATGAGAATCAACTTGTTGAAGAATATGAGCAAGTCTAATTGGGGATTAAATCTGACATTTCAGTCTCCCGCAATTAGTGCTCTCCTCTAAACCAACAATCTTTTAATAAATGAATGCTTGAATTAAGAAGAAGTCTTTAGATCGTTAAATGCAACTCGTCTTTAGTCTTCTAACATGTAGCAGAGAATGTAGAACAGACTGTAGACTCGACCATCTTCAAAATTGTCAGTTTGGGGAATAGAAAGTTAACATCTTTATCTCACCAAATGCGTTCTAATTACCTTATATGTAGCAAATCTCCTTAACTAAAATCCCTCCCAATAAAACAAGAACAGAAAGATGTTCATAAAAGAAATCAGCCCAGCAGTTAGAAGCACTTTGTTATTAATCATATCAGCCCGTGTGAAGATGTCAACCAGCGGCTCATAGAAGTAACACCATGTAAAGATGACCAGATAAGAAGAAACTCGGTTCTTACATGAGTTAGGAGCCTTATGACCATATATTCTCAAATAAAACTCAACATGTAGAATTATCATACTTCTTCTCCCCCTCAAGAGTTGCATACGGAGATGTCATTCTTGATTAAACAAGTGAATATCTTAAATGTAGTCTCTTCACACTTCTCTCCCGCAAAAATTGCATATGATGTGGCCATTGCCATTATAATCGAGCAAGTGGAATAAGAGAACAATCATAGGTAGTCCGGTACACTTGATAACTGAAAGCGCTTGGAAAAAGCATGAAGCATGTTTTTGAGAATGGTCATAAATGAGAAGATTTCTCTTCTTCAGAAGATAAAGCGCACTGAAACATAAACTTTTCTTTTCTTTAGAGAACGAGGCTGGAACTGTAGTATTCAAACGTCATAGGAAGATTTCTCTTCTTCAAAAGATAAAGCGCACTGAGACGTACACTTTTCTTTTCTTTAGAGTACGAGGCTTGAACTGTTGTGTTCAAACGTCATAAGAAGATTTCTCTTCTTTTGAAGATACTGCGCACTGAAACGTACACATTTCTTTTCTTTGGAGAACGAGGCTTGAACTGTTGTGTTCAAACGTCATTATCTCTCTCTTTTCAACCTCTCTTGGCAAACTGATAATCAACCCCATTATCATTCAGTAGGCTCTTTGTCGTAACAGCTGATGGAGAAAATCCAATATGATGAGTTTGACCCTGAAGTAAACTAACCCAAACTCGTGACTTAAACTTGCACATATGTAACAAAGAGCGGTGCCGAGACTTCATCCTACATTGAATCTCAAAGTACTCTATACTCTTCATCCTACCAACCATCAAGTAGTAGACGTACATCACCTCTTGAAAATCCACAATTCAATGTGACACTGAGCACTACAACGTAACTCCTTAAAGTAATAGTTATTTTGTGGTGGTAAGAGCCCAATTCCCCCAAGTGGTAAAAGAAAAGGAAAAAGTCACCCAACAATAACTAGATTTTCAAGTCTTCATTTTTAATAATAACTCGAACAAGGATCTTGAAGAATCTTCATCCAACCATCCCTGATACCTTCAGATACTAAGTACACTCGCCAGTGATATTTCACTTCAACCTCAAATAAATAATAGTGAATTAACCCCGTTGTCACATCTTCTAGTTAAAAGCTCAAATATAGCCTACGTTTTAAGTGAACTATGATAATGGTTTTCATCCCGACCATGGTTAAAAGCACATAACCCCGTAAAACCTTGTAATAACCAAACTGCCATGAAGAAAATCCAAACAATCACCCAATTTATGAAGTACACCCTTTTATCCCTTCTTTGAAGAAGAAACCGTAGCACCAGTATTAGATAAGATCACGAAATACAATTTCGTTTCTCCCGTATGGTTCCCTCATCACGGGATTTTGACAATTCTATAGTTTAAACCGAGAAATAGTTTCTTTCGCGGGATTTTACAAGAACCAAGAATAAACTGAGAGGTAGAGCCGGAAATGCACTTTACTTACACCGGGATGATTCCATTATCAAGGGATTTTACAAATATATGATTTAAACCGAGAAATAGTTTCTTTCGCGGGATTTTACAAAATCAAGACTAAACCGTAAACAATGGTAGTTTGAATGTGTTATGACAACTTTGGTTTATGTGAATATCTTGTTTTTAGAGGAACATGCAGCGGTTCATCAACAATACATAATCCAACATCATCAACCATCTAATAAACACTTTGGTAAACACATCATTTACGCATTTTGTCGGCTATTGCAGTGACAACATGGAGAAGTGCACCCGATATGCCAAACTTGATCGTGAAGTTAAATTCCCCATATTTGTTACTTAAACTTGTACTCATCCTTGTGAAGAAGAAACAGTGTACCCAATGTACAAAACCTCTTGACGTATCCTCAACTGCGTGTGACACCGAAGTGATAGTTACGTTGTGTGTTAAGTGAGAAAGAATCACAACCGTAACTAAATAGCCAAGTCTTTATCACACTCAATAAAAGCCAAAACAAGTCATCTTCGCGGTCGGGTAGAAAGAAAGAACACGAAATAAGTAAACGCGCCCGGAAAATCTCACTTCCAATCCAAATAAGAAATACCGAACAAACAACCCCGTAGTCCACCTTATATGAATATCAAATCAAGCCGAGATATAATATCCTCCGTAAAAATATATCTACCAGAGTGCCAAAACCCCATAACACCAACACCACTATAACTCATATCAACAACTCGAATCTTATAACTCAACAAGTCCCATCATCTTGAAATATCAAATCTCATGTATGCTAACTGCAATTGTGAAACCGATTCAATTTAGTGGCTTGACCCGATCAATTCAGGCTTTCGAAGTCCCATATCATAAAATGATTATATTCCAGTACAACACACAAACCGTTTAATTTGATCCAAGCCCATTATCAAAAACACTACATGGTCCATGTTTTTAGGAGAATACAAGAAATCAGTTCGGCCCATATAAGTCAAGTAAATGTCCCGATCCATAGTCCAATCAACATGTATCGCATATATCTAAAATTCAATGCACTAATATATACGACACTCATTGCAAATATCAAAGACTCATGCATATATCAAATATACGGTCCAACACTCATCTCAAATAATCAGTAAAAAAAGAAATAATCCCATATGTCCATTATCAACAGATCAATGGCCCAATGACCATTCTCAACATCTACGGCCCAATGACAAAGAAGCAAGTCAAATTCGGCCCATGTGAGAGAATACACCGATCCAGGTTCCCCAAACCCTAATAATCCGCGTATATAAATGCATCACCCAACCATTATCTTACCCTAATATTTCTATCATATACGCCTCCTCATCAATTATACCTCTTCACAAACCCTAATGATGCAACTCATAAGATAACCGCCCCCATCCTTAATCTTTAGCAAAGATAGTTTGCCTTTCCATTTCCACAATACCCACCAAATGGATCAAACAAATCACTTCAAATCATAACATCTACAATGAGACCCCAAACTCTCTTAAATAGTTTCAACCCCATCTCATCTCAAGACCTCGCCACAGGGATGGCATGAGGTGAGTGATTCGACATAACCACAGGGATGGCAAGAATCGAGACATATTCCAGGTAGGTTTCTTTCGGTTAATCATGCTTTTGACTATTAAACGAATCAAGAAAATGAATTAACAAAGTTGTTAAATTCATTTCTTAAATTCGAAAATTGTCCCAAACAATTTGATCTATGATGTGAGTTTATTTCGTGAGTAAGGAATCTCGGAAGTCTTGATAGTTTCATCTTTGGGAACCATGAAATAAGAGGCTGAGATCATAATATTTAAGTTTTCGTTATAGTATAGGCTGTGACCGAACAAGAAAGCGAATGAAACCCCTTAAATAGGCTTTGTTCAATTTCAGTTTATTTCAGATATTATCACTAGACATTGATCGATGATGTATTGCTTCTCGTGTAGACTGACCTTTGCGTCATAATATTACATCGATAGACACAAAGAAGTAAATCTGAGCTTCTTATCAAAAAAAATTCACCTTTTATTCGTTTTGACTTTGAGATCTGTGATGGATTATATCGTGCGTATGACCAATGATGTCAAGATGTTTTATCATGAGTAGCCACGATGATAATGAGATCTTTGATATCTTTATACGTTGATGTTGGTGTAAGTAGGAATATAACTGATGATGTGAATAAATTAGACTGAGGTTGTGTTTAGTGTCTTGTTGAAGTATGAGTCATGAATGATATGGTTTTGATCAATTCTTTCTTTCATCTTCTCAATCTTTACAAAGCTCAAAAGGCTAGTGTTAATTTGCATAAGTAGAATGTATCTTGAGTCAAAACTCAATTTTTTTTATAACAAGTTGCTACATTGGTATGACACAAGTCGCCTTAATCTGAATACACAAGTCGCTATTGACTCAAAAGTCAAAGAAACACAAATCGCTTCAGAATTAAGGACAAGTCGCTGTCGCTTTTGACCTGTAAATGTGGCAACTCGCTACCCATATTCAATGAATCTGGACCATTATTTTTGACAAGTCTCTACCAAGAATCTGACCACAAGTCTCTACCAAGAACATCCTAAACATCACAACAACAGCTGAATAACACCAGCAGAACCAGATTAATAACACCACCAGCAGATTAAAAACACCAAATTTTGTTAGAACAATAGATAACCAGATTCAGAATATCAAAACCACACATGTTAACAGCTCACAAAAACCAACAGCAGCCAATCTGTTTTAAAATTAAACAACTTAAAAACCACTTAAACACAAAAAAACCATATAAAAACCATTCGAATCATTACAAACAACACAACCTAGGCTCTGGTACCATTTGTAAGATCGTAAATATTATGTTGTTTAGATGATTCGGGTGGTCTAGGATGACGATAGTATATGAATGCCATGGTTAGAGAGATGAAGAGAGTAGAGAGGGAATTCTAGAGAGATAAACAAAAGTTTAAAAGGTTAGATTAGAACTTTCAACCCTCTACCTTGGGAGGTAGAGGGTATTTATAGGTTACAAACTAAACGACCTCCTAACGGCCTGTGGATCAGGTATACAGTGGGTAAAGACCCGTCCTTCCTCCACGGTGTTACACTAAACTACTCTACGCTACAAACTAACTAATAAACTACTAAATAACGTAAATAACAACATGTCTACGATCTAACATATGCTATACCATAATTGGGGTGACCAACACTTTAACATGGAATTTCCAATTCCTAACACTTTATTCAAAAACAACAGAGGAACAACCACAAAGACCACCAACATTGTCTCTTTTCATGCTTCCTTTCTCAGAAGAACCCACCAAGGTAACTGAAGCTCTCATTGATGAAAGTTGGGTGGAGGCTGCAAGAGGAACTACTACAGTTCAAGCTACAGAATGTTTGGGTTCTGGTAGATCTACCTTCTGGTGCAAAGGTGATTGTCACAAAATGGGTATACAGGAACAAGAAAGATGGAAGGGGTGTGGTGGTTAGAAATAAAGCAAGACTGATGGCCCAAGGATACAGACAGGAGGAAGGCATTGACTATGATGAAGTCTTTGCTCTTGTAGCTCGGATTGAAGCTATCAGGCTTTTCTTAGCATTTGCTTCCTATATGGGTTTCACAGTCTATCAGATGGATGTGAAGAGTGCCTTTATCTATGGCACTATAGATGAGGAGGTTTATGTTGCTCAACCTCCAGGTTTTGTGGATCCTGCTAATCCCAAGAAGGTGTACAAGGTTATTAAGGCTTTGTATGGATTACATCAGACTCCCAGAGCTTGGTATGCTAGACTTTCTACCTTTCTTGAGAAGCATGGATACAAAAGAGGCACAACTGACAAGACCCTATATATTAAGAAGGACAAGAAGGATATCATGCTAGTGCAAGTCTATGTGGATGATATCATCTTTGGTTCTACCAACAGGTCTTGTTGTGAAGAGTTTGAGGACCTTATGAAAGGCAGATTTCAGATGAGTTCTATGTGAGAGCTCATTTTGTTCCTTGGATTGCAAGTCAAACAGAAGCAAGATGGCTTATTTATCTCTCAGGACAAGTATGCTACTAAGATGCTGAAGAAGTTTGACTATGCCAGTGTAAAGACTGCAGTGATACCAATAGAGACCAAGGTGCATTAACAAAGGATGAGGAAGCTGAAGATGTGGATGTACACTTGTACAGATCCATGATTGGTTCCCTCATGTATCTAACTGACTCTAGGCTTGATATTATGTACACAGTTTATGTGTGTTTGATGCGCGTACGAAGCGCGTTCGGGGTTAAAGGAACTTCCTTTTCGTCGAGCAAGTTTTTCAACACCCTAGGCAGTGAACCTAATCGTTGTAGTGTAGTATTGGGTAAGCCTCGGGGATTGATATCTGTTAATACAAATAAACCGTAAAAACGTTTATTAATATTATGCGATCTCTTTGTGTTTTGTTGATAACAAATATAATGTTATCTTAAGTATAATTATAAGGATACATGTTATTTTTGTAAAGCATTTACATATAGCCATTTAAATACAAAAATGTAGTAATTAAGCATTTGTTGTAATAGTTTATTAGGATGGGTAAAAACCATAAACCATAGACCATAACCCATGGATCATAACACATACCCAAGTTGGCTAGATACAATGTATACTTAGATACATTAAGTCTAAAAAAAACCATGGACCAACCCATAACCCATGACCCATAACCAAGTGGGAGGGATCCGTGGAACAGAGGAGAAATTTGCCTATAAATAGAGAGCCATTTCTTCATTCTAACTCACCCCTCTTCTTACTAAATCTCTCAAACACTCTCATTCTCTTCTAACATATAGATCACTTGATCTAGAGAGTTGTTCTTCTTTCTTTCTATTGTGATCCTCATATAGGTCCTTCTCTAAGGCGAGATCACGAGCATTCTACAAGTCATCCAAGTAAGGGGTCCTTGATTGATTTGTCACTCCGCAAGATTTCTGTAGCAAAGATTTTGTATTTGATATTTCACATATTTGTTGTGTAATAGTCGTGTTGGTTTGGTCCACCGTGTTACGGACTCGGTATCTAGCTTTGTACCAGAAAAAGGTTTAAGCAACGTTGTGAAGGCTTCTCTGCCAAGTGAAGAAGTTTGTTGACATAGTGCTTGAACTCTCGAGTAGGTGACTCGGGGAGTGGAGTAGGGCAAGGAAGGTTTCCTTGTAGCCGAACCACTATACATCGGTTGTGTCTTTTCTATCCCTTTGCTTTACATTATTTACTTGCTTTATCATTAGATCTATACTTTCTCTACATCCATAAGATCTCACATATTAACGAATCAAAAGTTTTTGAAACTAACTTAAAATCGGCAAAACTATTCAACCCCTCCCCTTCTAGTTTTCCACAATTGGTATCAGAGCTAAGTTTATAAAAGTTTTAATGTAAAATTGTATTTTAAAAACTTTTCGATCACTATAGGTTCTGAAAATTATAAGGAAGGGAAATCTATGCAACGACCGCCACTACTTGAAACTAATGGTTTTATATATTGGAAAAATAGATTCGAAACATATGTGAAATCTAAAGATTTTGATCTTTGGTACATTATTGTTGAAGGCGATTTTGAGGCTACCTCAAAAGATGATAAAGGGAATGTAGTTAACATACCTCATGATAAACTAAATGATGAATTGAAGAAAAAGCTTTCTAAAAATAGGGAAGCAAAAATGGTTTTATATAATGCTTTACCGAAAAAAGAATTCGAAAGAATTTCTATGCTTAAAACCTCTAAAGAAATTTGGAATTCTTTAGTTGCAACTCATCAAGGCAACCAACAAGTTAAAAATAATAAAATTCATTTTTTTGTTCAACAATATGAACAATTTTCAATATCGGATGAGAAAACTATAGATCATTCATTTGCTAACTTTAATACTATTATTACATCTTTGCAAGAACTTGATGAATTTTTTTCTAGCCGTAACCATGTTAGGAGATATCTAAGGGCACTTCCATCAAAGTGGAGATCCAAGGTGATGGCGATCGAAGAGTCAAAAGATTTGACAATCCTCACCCTCGATGAACGCATAGGCAACCTAAAAGTCTATGAGCTTGTCCTTTCTAAAGACTCCAAAGCCTTAAAGGTGAAAGAGAAACACAAATCTCTTGCCCTTAAAGCCAAAAAGGCTTCAAGCGATGAAGAGAACTCCTTCTCGAGTAGTGACAACGAGGAGTAAGCTATGGCGGTAAGGGACTTTAAAAAGTTCTTTAGAAGAAAGGGAAGATACGTCAAACAACCGTATGACGATAAGAAAGGCTTTCGGAAAAGCAAAGAGGACGAGAAGCCAAAGGATGATCGTACTTGCTTTAAATGTGGGGACCCAAACCACTTTATTATTAAGTGTCCCAAACAGGATGATCAAAAGGCGTTTATAAGCGGCACGTGGGGAATGAGCGACGAGGAGGACGAACAAATTTGTCTCATGGCAAATGACGAGGTATGCCACGAATACTATAGTAGTTCATCACTTGATGACAACTCATTGCATAATGAATATGACAAACTATGCAATATTAGCCTAAAACTAATTAACAAAAACAAGGCTTTAAAGAGTCAAAACCAACGTTTAGATAAAGAAGTCATAGAATTAAAAGCTAAACTAAAACATTTAGAAAAGGGTAAAATAGAAAGTAGTGAATGTGAACTTTGCGTTCAACTTCAAACACTAGTTGCTCATCTAGATTCTAAAATTGCTAGAATGAGTACAACCACTTTAGATACAATATTAGATGGTGTTAAAACCGATAACAACCAAAAAGGTTCAGGTGTTCAACAACTTGATCCATCAACTAGTGAAAGTAAAGAAACAAAATTTGTTAAGGCACTAGAAAAACCAGCTACTGTTGTGGCGGATCCCACGGATCCCCTAAAAAGGGAACCGGCTAGTGTACAGACAGGGATCCGTGGTTCTGCTGTGGCAAACAGTAGTAATAACGTAGCGTCTTCATCTAGAACTGATTTTGTTATCGTTAATAGGAAGAAACCAACTCACGTCACCACTAGACAACCACTTCCAAAATATAATCCTACTTTTGCAAGAAACAAAGCTCCATCTTTTTCAAAACATAATTCATTTAGGAGACCTAATAACGTTTACCCGAAAAGTAATCATCAAATGGGATGGAACCCAAATATGCAAAATGGTTTTCCCTTTCAAAACTTTGCTCCATGGAATGCATACTCACCTTATCCATACATGTCTAACATGAATGGAATGTTTAACACTAATGGACCCATGAACAAATGGGGACCAAACTTTTGAGTTTATTATTGTTTTAGGTGGGCTTAAAGGTTGACCTAGACCCCGATGAATGGGTCAAGGATAGCGGGTGCACGAGGCACATGACCGGCAATAGGGATTTATTCTCCATATATGAATACATAAATGGAGGTAATGTGGTGTTTGGAAATAGCAAAAGTAGAATCATCGGTAAAGTTATGATTTCTAACAAATCTCTAAGCATTAACGATGTGTGTCACATAGAAAACCTAAACTTTAACCTCTTAAGTATAGGACAAATATGTGATAAAAAGTGCAATGTACTTTTTACCGAAACCGGTAGTAAGATACTAAAAAATGGCATAACCATAGGAAGAGGAATTAGGAAACATGGAGTCTATGTCATTAAAATTGGTAATTTACCTAAAGACAAACTTTGTCTTACCTCTATGGATGATACTTCGACCTTATGGCATCGAAGATTGGGTCATGCTAATATGCGACTTCTTCAATCGCTATCATCCAAAGATCTAGTAAGAGATCTACCTAAGTTAAAATATGAGCATCACTTTTGTGATGCTTGTAATGTAGGAAAACAAGCTCATTGTAGTCATAAAACTAAAAACATGGTGTCTACAACTATGTGTCTAGAATTACTACATATGGATTTATTTGGTCCATCCGCTATCCAAAGTTATGGAGGCAACTACTACACTTTGGTCATAGTGGATGATTACTCTAGGTATACATGGACAAAATTTTTAAAGAACAAAACGGAAACCTTTAATTATTTTAAAATATTAAGCAAAAAGTTCCAAAGACAACTAGGAAGTCCTATAGTGTCCATTAGGACGGATCATGTTAGGGAATTCGATAATAAAGTGCAATTTGGAGCTTTTTGTGACGCTAATTGTATTACTCACAACTTCTCGGCTCTACGCACTACACAATCGAATGGGGTAGTAGAAAGAAAGAATAGAACCCTACAAGAAATGAGTCGAACCATGCTTAATGAACAATGCATACCTCAAAAGTTTTGGTGTAATGCCGTTGATACTTCAACGTACATACTCAATCGAGTCTTAATTAGACCAATCTTAGGTAAAACTCCTTATGAGTTACTCCGAGGCAAAAAGCCTACGTTAAATCACTTTTGAGTCTTTGGTAGCAAATGTTTTATTCTTAACACTAAAGATTACCTTACAAAATTTGACCCTAAATCAACCGAAGGTATCTTTCTAGGTTACTTGCCAAATAGCAAAGCTTACGTCATATTAAACAAAGAAACAATGAAAGTAGAAGAGTCATTAAATATAAAATTTGATGAAATTCCACCCAAACCCTCACCACCTCTTGTCGATGACGAGATTATAGAAAGTGAAGCTATAGTAATAAAGAAAAAGATAAATGAAGAAGAAGAACCTTTAAATGATGAAGTCATAAACATTAAAGAGTCCAAAGATCACCCCTTAGATAAAGTCATAGGAAAGCTAAACGAACGAACATTAAGGTCTCAAGTTCAAAACCAAAGTAGCTTGTTTTGTTTCGTTTCAACCATAGAACCTAAGAATACACAAGAAGCCATAAAAGATGAGAGTTGGGTAATGGCTATGCAAGAAGAACTAAATCAATTCGTTTCTAATGATGTTTGGACGCTTGTCCCTCCACCTAGTAATCAAACCATAATAGGAACCAAATGGGTTTATAAAAACAAATTAGATGCAAACGGAGTAGTGTCTAGGAACAAGGCTAGACTCGTTGCCCAAGGGTATAACCAACAAGAAGGAATAGACTTTGATAAGACCTATGCCCCCGTGGCTAGATTAGAGTCTATAAGAATACTTCTTGCGTATGCTTGTGCTAATGATCTAAAGCTTTATCAAATGGATGTCAAAAGCGCTTTTCTAAATGGTTTCATTATTGAAGAAGTATATGTAGCTCAACCTCCGGGCTTCATCGATTTTGAAAAACCCAAACATGTATATAAATTAAAGAAAGCCCTTTACGGTCTTAAACAAGCTCCAAAAGCTTGGTATGATAGACTCAAGTCTTTTCTAATTAAACACAACAATACCATGGGGTTAGTTGACAACACACTTTTTACTAAGAAAAGAGAGTCACATATAATCATAGTGCAAATATATGTAGATGATATTATATTCGGATCCACTTGTCAAGACATGTGTGATGATTTCTCTAAAATCATGCATGACGAGTTCGAGATGAGTATGATGGGAGAACTTAGTTTCTTTCTTGGTCTACAAATCAAACAAGTAGAAGATGGTATCTTCTTTAATCAATCTAAATACATAAAGGAGATGTTAAAAAAATTCGGTCTAGAAGAGTCGAAACCAATTAGGACACCAATGTCATCTGACACCATACTCACAAAAGATGAAGACGGCGAATCTGTGACAACCCGTACTTTCAGGTCATTTCTCGACACAGTTCATGTCTCATTATTTTAACATTTATAGTAAACTTGGTTTACTTGTTTCAAATTCGCGTAACCTTGGAGGTTTAGCGGCGAATTCATGATCATAACATCACGTACATTTCATATGGACTATGATTAGTCTACATTTCATTGACATCATTTGCACCTCATTAGTTCATTCACGACATTTCATTTCACTTTATACGCGTAATTTTTATATTTAATAATCTTTATCGCGTGAGTTATTATTTTAAATATTTAATCCATTACTTTCAAAAATGATCCCGATGTATTTTAAACTTACATTTAGTTTATAAAAACTATATTTTTAGTTTTCCTAGTGTTTCAAATTTATTTGGTACACAAATCGTTAAAGTTTAATTATTACGTCGTTTTTCTTAAAAATTATACGATAATTATTTTATCACTCAATTTTCACAAGGAATGTATTTTTACAATTTTTATAATATCATTATACTCTATTTTGATCTATTAACAATTACTTTTACCCAAAAATTTCCATTTACCTTTACTTGTACTTTTTCCTACACATTTACTTACACTATCTTGCAAATTATACAAGTATATACAAATACATTATAAAAGAGAAAAAAAAAAATAATATCTTGGGATACAAGATCCATAAAAACCGGCCACTAAAGGGGGGGATGTATCAAAAATTTGTACAAAAGTCTTACTTATATAAATTTACACACAATCTTCATTATTTCATTCACTTCATTATTTCTTCAAGTGTTAAAATAGTTTTTCTTTCTCCTTGGTTCTCTCCATAACCGGTCATAACATCAAGAACAAAGGGGATCAAAATTTTTGCTTGATCAAGTGTTAAAACAATCTAGTATATACTCTATATAAGGTTTTGAAATAAAAACCAAGAGTATTTAGGCTAATCCTTGTTACTTACACCTCATCATTTTCACTAGTAAGCTTGTTTTTATCATTTTCATGTTTCCTTTTCATTTTCATAAGAATCTTTTCATTTTTGGAGATAGTATGCATGATATGTGATTTATACCATTTTATTTCATGATTTTAGAGTTATTTATATACTATGGTCATCCTATAAATATTCCCATGGTATTCTTTGGTCTTGATGGTGATTAAGAACCCATGACACCCTAAGAAGGTGTATGGTAGGATTAGATTAGCTTTGGAGTTGATTTGAAGGGATTAGAATAGGTTTTGTCCGAGAAAAACTATTTTCGATAACTATATATTTAGGTTCTGTCCTTAATTCGAATTTCTGGAAAAACCTACTGTTGGTACGAAACTTTGACCTTGATATTTAGAAAATATACTTTAAAACGAATCCGTGGCCGCTTGAACGGAATAAAACGGACTTATAACGAAGAAGTTATGGATTTTTAAAGTTTGACGACGAAACGTACATTTTTCAGAAAATTCAGCATGCAGTTTTTAGTTTGTTCGGGTCAAAAACGAGCCTTAAGCTTCACAAATTATTTCGCCTTGTCAAAAATATATTAGTTTACTTTGATACGAAGCTAAGGACGTATTATACGTAGAAAACGGATTTGAAACAACAAAGATATGCACGTTTTCAAAAAGTTGCCGTAAATATTATTTTCTGAAAAACTATATTATTTTTACGTTACAAGTGTTACATTAGCTGTAACGACCATGTTTGCGGCAGTTTTTAACAAGGTTGTGAAACTTTTTGGAACGTATTGTCTTCTAGTAAAATCAAGTTCACCGGCCATATTTTTCAAAACAAAAAGCCGTTTGTACAGCGGAGTTATAGTAAATTATTTACGGATGTTCAAACTTGGCCGAAACTCATTTTTCTGCACACAATTAGCAAAAACCACCATCTTTAGCCCTTAATATCTTTATGATCGAGACCTTTTGGACGAAAACTCCTGAACTGAAACTTCTAGATATCGATACAAACTTTCCAAAACCGTCGAGTTCGTTCTCTAACGATCGACGTACACTGTTTTACGACTATTTTTCCGAAGCCATTTTTGTTAATTTCATGATTTTTCCGACGACATTGTTTTGCGACGAAAAGTGGTAATTTCACCAAAAATCATTATAAAACCATTATAGGATGACATTTTGACGTAAAAACATGTAAAGTCATTTTTGAAGGGTCAAGACGTCAAACGAGTATTTTTCGACGACGAGTAATATTTTCAAAACCCGTAAATGGTATAAATAACATACGAAGTGCATGCATAACATTACATTGCAACTCATGACGTATCATATCCTTCACAATAGGTCAAGATTAACGTATCACATTACATCTCGGTGTACTCACTTTTGTCTTCGCATCATTCTACCAAGTGAGTTTCATAGCCCCTGCTTTTGCTTGTTTTCATAAATGTTTTGGGGGAGATACATGCTCAATTATTTTCATAACTATCATGATTATTTGAAACTACATGTTTAACTGAACTGAATTTTAGTCATGCAAAGTAACCGTATTACCATACGTAGTATTTCCATAGTATATTCATTGGACTGATGGTCTTGGTATATT
The DNA here is from genome assembly GCA_019973895.1 of Chrysanthemum seticuspe. NCBI lineage: Eukaryota > Viridiplantae > Streptophyta > Magnoliopsida > Asterales > Asteraceae > Chrysanthemum > Chrysanthemum seticuspe. Next base: position 88,419,780 of record BPTQ01000008.1, read on the forward strand.
CATTGGACTGATGGTCTTGGTATATTCATTAGACTGATGGTCTTGGTACATTCATTGGACTGATGGTCATGGTACATTCATTGAACTGATGGTCTTGGTATAATCATTGCACTAATGGTCATGGAACAATTTGAAACCGTACGAATTAGGTGTTATATTAAGTAACTATGGATACATTAAGTTAGGCACTATCTTGTGAACTCATTTGACGATTTGGGCTTGAACATAAACTATATATACTCTGGCAATGGGTTGTGAATACACAGGTTGCAAGTTTTGTATGGGCGGAACTTGGAACTGAGTGGATTTACAATGCCTTTGCTGCATAAACGATTTTGAAAGGCTTTACATTTCAATTCAAACTCTATGAACTCACTCAACCTTTGTGTTGACACTTTTAGCATGTTTTTATCTCAGGTTTCTAAGGCATTCACTTCATGGCATGCATTTGGACACATCATGGAGTCGCGTTGACGACGCGTCTCACTTGGGTTTTACGTACTTTAAAACATCGTTTGTATTGTAACAAACTTATTTCCGCACAAGTTGATTTACATTTGGGACCTACTTTGTAAACTCTGAGTATTTTATTAAATCAAACGATGTATTTTCCAAACGACACTTTAGGTCGTTCAATATAACTGTGATTGTGATGCTATGACAGTCAATCCCCAGGAATTCCATTCCGCTGCAAAACAGGAAATTTGGGGGTGTGACAGAATCCGTAGATAATACTAAATATCGTGGCATGATAGGCAGTCTTCTCTACCTCACGGCAATTAGGCCGGATATCATGTTTAGTGTTTGCTTATGTGCTATGTTTCAAGAAGACCCTAAAACATCATACCCAGAAGCCGTAAAAAGGATATTTAGATACATTAAGGGTACAACACAATTAGGATTATGGTATCCTAAGGGCACGGGAGTAGAAACAATTGTATATGCAGATTCTGACCATGCAGGTGATTACGTTGATAGAAAAACTACAAGTGGGGTATGTACTTTCATGGGATGTTGTTTAACATCTTGGTTTTCTAAGAAACAAACGGCACTAGCAATATCAACAACCGAAGCCGAGTACGTCTCCGCCGAAAAAGCATGCCAACAAGCATTATAGATGAAACAAGCGTTAGTCGAGTACGACATTCATCTAAGTGACATAGCCATCCTATGTGACAATAAAGGTGCCATCGACTTAAGCAAGAATCCGGTATTGCATTCTCGCACAAAGCATATAGAGATTCGTCATCACTTCTTAAGAGACAATGTTCAAAATGGGAACATCTCTATTGAGAAGGTAGCATTCGAAGACAACATAGTCGACGTCCTTACCAAACCGTTGAAGCGGGAACAATTCAAGCTACTTCGTCTTGGTCTTGGTCTAATGGAACAAACGTCGTAACTTATTTGACTCTACAAGGTATGTAAACACTAGCCTTCTTCTTTCTGAGTCTAGGATCCCTATTTCACACACAACTCACAAATAATATGGGAATTTTCAAAACCCAAGATAAGTTTTCCACTTATAGCTTTCTTATTTTTTTGTTGTTGCAAACACATAACTACATACACATTTTCAAAGAAAATCTCTTTTCAAAATGTTTTCTAAAAGGATGATACCTTCCCGTATCAATTTCACAAAAGCAATTTCTCACATCTAGGACAAATCGCTTTCTCATTATTAATACAAAGTAAAAACTCGTTTTCATTGCATCTCATGTATTTTGAATGCTAAAGGGGACACATAACTAATATGTGTTTTCGGGTACATTCATTTAAGCAACAATGAATTAGGAGCATTGATAACACTAAATTACGTACTCATGTACTAAATACGTGTTTTCGGGTTATCTCAATAGGATGCTTTTCTACTTCTAGTTTATTTTTTTTCTTTTTAGGGGTCGAGATAACCGCAACTCTAAATAGTTTGCATATAGGCACACACTAGGCAAAAATGTTTTCAAAAGGAAAATTTTGTGCTGCCTGAATCACCAGACCCACGGATCCCAGCCTTCATGCTGGACGGATCCCTCAAGGGAAGGATCCGTGGGATCCGCGAGATAGAAGCTATTTTTACCTTCTATTTTTCTCACTTTGGATGAAAAATCCACATTTGTTTTATTTTTGGGAGTATGCTCTTTAATGCTTGTGTTCTCATGATCACATGCCTTAAATTCATATCTAATCATTAGATTTTAATCCACATTTTGGGTCAAGCATTCATTACAATGCTTTATTTTTCTATATATAGAACTCCCAAAATGCTTGCATAATCCATCTCATCCTCACAAAAATAATAGACCATGTCATCCACAAACCATTTAAATGAATCACCTAGTACAAACAACCATCTCAATGAAACTCAAACCTTTATACTTCCACCTTCCAAAATACCAAAATCAAACTCTAGGATATCCGCACGGATTAGTATCCGACCTTGTTGCTTAGCAAAACCATCATCTAATAGCTCACCACCATCAAATAACTCACCAAAAAATGCTTCCATCATAGCACCTCCCTCATCACCAACAAGTACACCAACTTCATCACCACCTAAAGTCACTCTTTTGGAACTCCTTAAGACTCCAACAAGATCTAAACAACATAAACAAAAAGAAATAGTCTTTTCAACACCCCCCACATCTCCAAATACTATTTTTCAAGATCTTGAAACATCACCACCATTAGCTCCCATCACATTACAAGAACATCTAGGTTCTTTTCCACCACCACTTACAAACATTCCAGATGTTGATCGATATTTTCCTATTTTTCCACCACATCTTACGGCATAACTCAAATCAAAACAACCCGGAAAACTTCCGCACTCATTACCCACATCACCTACATTGTGAACATTGCCAATCCACTAGGGAAATTGCAATAGAAGTTAGGGAAGAAATGCGATTCATACTCAACCTCATACTTGATCGCATCAATACCATCACTCATCAAAACCTCCATCCATAAACCTTATGCAAGCATGGACTGAATCATTACTACTATTTTCTATTTTTTAGTACTTTTTCATTTGAGTCATTTTCAAGAACAAGTCTTGTTCTTAGTTTTTTTTTTTTTTTTTTTTTTCATGCTTGTAGGTAGCATAAATACCACTACACTTTGTTGTTTTATTACAAGGCCTTGGCTCACAATCTTGATTCTCGTCAATCACAAGATTATATAAGCATGTTACTAACCTTTATTTTGTAGGATTTTTTATTTTTCTTCACTTGACGCTCCAAACTAGGGGGAGCTACCGTCAAGGGGGAGTTAACGATACGTGGACTAATTTTTCCACACATTTATGTTTATTTCTTCCAAGGGTTAACTTTTTATTTCGACAAAAAGGGGGAGAAGAAGTAAAACTTAGGGGCTTTCAAAACTTACATCTATTCTTAAGTTTTACTCATCATAACATTATGTTTTGTCATTAACAAAAAGGGGGAGATTGTTAATACAAATAAACTATAAAAACGTTTATTAATATTGTGCGATCTCTTTGTGTTTTGTTGATAACAAATATAATGTTATCTTAAGTATAATTATAATGATACATGTTATTTTTGTAAAGCATTTACATATAGCCATTTAAATACAAAAATGTAGTAATTAAGCATTTGTTGTAATAGTTTATTAGGATGGGTAAAAACCATAACCCATGGACCATAACCCATGGACCATAACCCATGGATCATAACCCATACCCAAGTTGGCTAGATACAATGTAAACTTTGATACATTGAATCTAAAGAAAAACCATGGACCAACCCATAACCCATGACCCATAACCAAAAAACCCATGGGCAAAGAGGAGCGTCCCACGGATCCCTAGGATTACACTAGACGGATCCCAAGTGGGAGGGATCCGTGGGATCCGTGGAACAGAGGAGAAATTTGCCTATAAATAGAGAGTCATTTCTTCATTCTAACTCACCCCTCTTCTTACTAAATCTCTCAAACACTGTCATTCTCTTCTAACATGTAGATCACTTGATCTAGAGAGTTGTTCTACTTTCTTTCTATTGTGATCCTCATATAGGTCCTTCTCTAAGGCGAGATCACGAGCATTCTACAAGTCATCCAAGCAAGGGGACCTTGATTGATTTGTCACTCCGCAAGATTTCTGTAGCAAATATCTTGTATTTGATATTTCACATATTTGTTGTGTAATAGTCGTGTTGGTTTGGTCCACCGTGTTACGGACTCGGTATCTAGCTTTGTACCGGAAAAGGTGTAAGCAACGTTGTGAAGGCTTCTCCGCCAAGTGAAGGGGTTTGTTGACATAGTGCTTGAACTCTCGAGTAGGTAACTCGGGGAGTGGAGTAGGGAAAGGAAGGTGTCCTTGTAGCCGAACCACTATACATCGGTTGTGTCTTTTCTATCCCTTTGCTTTACATTATTTACTTGCTTTATCATTAGATCTATACTTTCTCTACATCCATAAGATCTCACATATTAACGAATCTAAAGTTTTTGAAACTAACTTAAAATCGGCAAAACTATTCAACCCCCCCCCCCTTCTAGTTTTCCACAATATCTTTCTATAGGGGAACAGGAATGCTAGCAAAAAATGTATTACGCTAAGGTGGGGGTTGAGGATGATTCTTTTTTATCTTGGTTTGGGGGTGGTACTTCTTCGGATTAATTCTACTATTCTAATTATCTAAATCTACGGGTAGTTATGTCTATTTGATGTGTGCTCGTATGATGATTAAAGATGTGTTTACCAAGATACTATTACTCCCTAGTCATCTTTTATTGATGGTTGAATTGTCACACCTTATCTTAACGCATTGTGCTTCCTAAAGTCGTAGGGTATGCATATGCCCTAACTCTTTGAGGTTACCTTTGGGTTTAGCCTACGGAATCCGCTAGATTATTCATAAACTAACTTTCACAAAGATTATTCAAGCATTAAACACAACGAAAGCAAAGTTTCACTCCTAAGCCAATTTCAATTAAGATAAGACAACCTAACAAAAATTAATGACTAGTTTTCATAGATCTAAGCAAACACACAAGAAATTTAGCTAGACATGTTAAACAAGCAAGCATACACACAATCAATCGAATACATAATCAAACTTTGGATTAAAACACTTATCTTGACTACAAACGTTTAGGGTTTTTACTCCAAAAGTCTACCTCCCTAAATGTAGAAAAATCTAATTCTATATATAGATTTACAAGTGCGACGGCGTCGCCTTATAGGTGGGACGCCGTCAGATCACCATCATTAGGGTCTTCGTCTTGGCCAAGTTATCGATGGGACAGCGTCACCTTAGGTTGTGACGCCGTCGGGCTTCAGATGGGACGTCTTCTTGTTTCTGGATCTGGGCCGTCTGGGATGAAAAGTCTGAGTGACGCCCTTCTTCTTCAAATCCTGACGCCATCAGGTTATATGAGCAAAAATTCCACTGAGCTGTTTGGTGCATGTTTTTATTAAATCTGTATAGAGGGACGACATCGCCCTTTGATTGGGACGCCGTCAGGTTCAATTTGAGCAGCTTGAGTGGCTTCGATCTTGACTTTTCCATTTCCTTCATGTATTCACTCCTTTCCATCCAAATATGCATCATTCCAGTATTTTGCTTTCAAAAGACCTAATAAGTGAAAAGGAACGAAATTAAGCAGTAACGGATATAAAAGTGGTCGATTAAGGGCTTAAATGACCCCTTAAAAGTGTACATTTTAAATCTTTATATTTTGTTGTGGTTAAATTCTCTCTCAAGAAGAATGTATACGTGATAAGCTCCATCCAATGTTTTGTTTCTTCTTCTTGGCAAATATAACCTGTAAACTTCAGAAAACAAACGAAATCTTCACGTAAAATCAGCGGTAAAACTATATATGACACAATTACACTAAGATATAATGCTTGTGGAATAGATGTTTGCAGATTTTCTGTAAAATTAAGACCTGGGAATTTCCAAAAAATTATAAGTAGCACAGAAAACAAATATTTTTGATAATCTGTTTATGCTTGACCTGACGTCGTCAGATTTTAATCCTGACGCCGTCAAGTTGTCATGACAGAAACTGGTCTGCTTCATTTTCCTGTAAAAATTCTGGAAAAATTTCATCTTTATAACCTGGAAAAATTCTTGCAAAACATCCATTATGACTGGATACAAGCATTTGAATCTAATAAACACACATATATATCAATTTCAATTATCGTTAATCTCATGTTCGTGTTCTTAAAAACATATTTGATCTTCCCTACACTTATCTTTTGTAAAATACCTTTATATGTAATTAAGACGAGGTTAAAAACAAAATTAAGCATTTTCACAAAGTCTAACATGAGAATAAACAATAATGAAAAAGATATATAAAAACACAAATAAAGATTAAAAACAAATACACATGGGTTGCCTCCCAATAAGCGCTTGTTTTTGTTTGAGTCACCAGCTTGACTATACCTTTATTTAATGGATAAAGGGAAAGTTTTTCCTACACTTAAGCTTAAGTGCGGGTGATAGTAGCGATACACACCATTAGGGTGGAAATTTACTACGTGAGGAAAGGGTGATATGTGATACTTATGCTCAAAGGGGTGTGCTCCTATCATACTAGCCTTACCTAATTCAACTGGTATAGTGGGTGAATCAAATCTTTCTCCTAGAAATGGATCATCTTCTATCAACTTCAAAAGATTCTTAGTTAAGGATCCATCTTGACCTAATAAACCCGGTTTAAACCCATAACATTTCTTGTTATCAACCATGAATGGGTGACGTAAGTGTGTAAGGTCATGGGTTACTCCTATATTAGCTTCCACTCTATATGGCTTAGAGTCTACTACATTTATCACGCAACTAACCGGACTATTTATTTTGATGGGTGGATTGGGGCCTAATTCAATTCCTAGATTCACATCTAAAGACGAAAAATTGGTTAAGGGTTTCGGTTGAGGCTCCGGTTCATCAAAACTAAGAACTTACTTAGAACTAAGAGAGAGGTCATGACAACAAGCATCTAAACCTACATTCTCTAGTGGTGTTTGGTCCAAAGGTTCTATATCAATCAGGGTTCTTATAGTCTCTTCTACTTCTTCCGGGTAAGTTATAGGCGGTGTGTGCCTCAAGTAATGGTAGGGCTTGTGGACTTCGAGTTTCCACCTCATACTCCATTATATATAGATCTCCTATATGTTCATCATGTGTTTTAGTATGATCTAACCCAAACACACTCCTAAGCATCTCAAATCCTTCTTTAGCCATTTCAAATTCTTGGTCCGATTCATAAGAGTCGTTCTAAAAAACTTGATTACTATGTTCTATTTGCCTAATGGATTCATCATGCGTGTCATATGTTTTTGTGAAATCTATCTCACGCATGCAATGTAACACCCCCAATTTCGTGATACGTAGCGGAATTCAGACTGGGTGTTACTTCATAGCACAACAATCATAACAATAGAAAACGATCTCTAAAGGAGTCGTTTTAAAAAAAAACTTTATCATTCAAATATATCAGAGTTTACAAAATAGGTCCCAGTTGGTTCCATTGTTTACAAAATACATCAATATAAAGTTTTTGATGTTTTGTGAATGATAAATTATTTATAGCCTTCTTGATCTAGTCCTTGCTCTTCCGTGCCAGCTTCCGACATTATGGACCTGAAATACATGCTTAAAACTGTCAACACAAAGGTTGAGTGAAATTCATGGAGTTTGATTGATGGTTGAACACATTATGTTGGTAGTGTGAGCTATAGACTCACACCAATAGTTTGAAAGCAAAACAGATATTATTGCACTAAGCTCATGATATCGAAACGTTAACAGCTGTCATATAATAGTAACTGATGCCCTAATAGGTAATTTGCCATTAAACCTATGGATCTTCAAATAGAGTGCGTTTGTTTGTCTACCCGGTCAACACAAATGGGATTTGAAATTCCCGATAGATCTATCTACATTATTCGCGTTCACTCGCAAGTGATTAATGGTTCATGATAATAGGGACTTTGGCAATAGTGTACTTAGTGCAACTAATATATTCAAGTATAATTTGAAAGCAATGTGTTCGATTTAAAATAAAGCATGTATCTCCCCCAAGGGTTTGTAAAACAATTAAGTAATAGAAAGTGGGGCTATGAACTCACCTCAGAGTAAATGATATCAAATGTATAATAAGAATGATGGATATGCCGGGAGAACTCTACGAGCAACCTAGAATAGGATGTTGCGACTTAGGTTTAATAACAAGCCTATATACGTCTCTATGTTGATCATGATGTAGTACATGGTATTTGTGTATGTCGTTTTTAGAAATGGTCTAGTTGTGAAAACGTGTATAGTTTATATATATCGTACTACCGTTCGGGCCATCACAATTCAGAGGTCATGTAGTAAAGGTTCGAGGATCTAGGACACTTTAAATCGTAAATCCAGCAACTCGTCGATACGTTTTACTCAAATGAAACCCCTCACATGAAGTTCCCTAGTATTGTAGCACTTAGTAGATACAACATATGTTTTGAGTGAAGATTGTTATATCATAAAGTTTATCATGTTTTTAGTAAATATCTAGTTTTTACAAGTTCTCTTTGTTTACTAGTGATTATAACTTATTAACATGTTCAAGAATGAAGTTTTGGTGAAAATCGTCGGAAAAGGTAAAATGGTCATTTTTCCGTTACTTGTGAAAACACTATTTCAAAGATTAAATGAAGTTTTGGTAAGTTAATATGTAACTAGCACTGAAAATAACTTGGTTTTGCTTTTAATTGTGACAAAAGTATAGTCTTGAAACTACATATAAGGCAGTTTCAGTTTTTGAAAGAATATGGCATGTTTAAGCGTTTTGGTTTTGCTAACTTCTTTTGACTATAACTTTTGACTCGTTTGTCCGTTTCGGGTGATTCTAGTTGCTATGTTTACCTTTTTATCTTGTCTACCATATTATGTAAGTTAGAAATTCCATATGTGACTGGTTTTAATGGTTTCAAACATGTAGAATATGACTAGTTTACTAGTTTGTTACTTTTACGACAATATATGAATTAAAACATGTGATTGAGTATATGTACATCATGAATCAACATAGTAACTATATATATAGCATAAAATACTTAAGATTATGAATAATAAAGATGAGATGATGGTGGTGATTAGTTTCTTACAACTTTTTGCTTTCAATCAAGAAAGGAGTAACTAGTAAGGATCGGACTTTGATTGATCACTTAAGACTTCGGATTGAGCTAGCTTTCTACACCTTGGAACCCTTGCAATATTAAAGAGTTGGTGATGAAGTACTAAGTGACTTGAGTGGATTTAAACTCAAGAAGATCACTTAAACTTGCTAGAGATTTGATGTAGTAACTTACTACTTGAAACTTCTTTGCATAAACTTGGAGTTTAAGAACAAATTATGGAAGTATGATGGTTTTAAGCTATGAACGACCCAATTCAGTTTATGAGGGTGTTTAGGATGTATTTCACTTGCTATTTATAGGAGGGTAAGTTTGGTTAACCATATATTGGGTTAAATATTAACCATGGTTAAGTTAGGACACATGTAAAGATCTAAATGAACCATGGTTAGGATGATGCCACCAAAATAATGGCTCCCCCCCCCCCAAGTCAGCCATAACAAGATAAGATGATTTAAGTGGATATTTTTGGTATTATCTTGAGTTCAGAGCATGATTTGGTTCCGTTAAATGCCAACCGTAAGTTGTTAAGCCATAAAACGTAAAACCGGGTATCGTAAAAATACGAGACCTGTAGGAATGATGAAACTCATCATTATACTCCATATGAAAATATAAAATGGGTGATAAGTCTCATTGGGTACAAAAACGCTGCTTAAAGCTGGAAACACGGGTAAAAAACGCGTAATTCGCAGTTTATCAGAAAAGAACGAAATTTCAGGGAAATGACCGTGAATTTATTTAAAGTAGACTAAAATTAGTCTAAAAGTGATATGAGATGTCAAAAGGTGGTTTTCGTCATACGTGGGATAACTTAATAGTTATACGTGAAGTCTAAAAGTTACGCGATTTAAGCAAAAATAGAGAACGTACAAGGTTAATTCCTTTATGGTCAACGGAGGAGGGAAATATGTTTGACTTTTCCAAAAATGTAAAAGTGTCTAAACATCTTAGAAAATACAGTGCAGGAATGGTTATATCTGGGTCTACGTAGATTTATTTAAAACGTAAGTTTAGTCTCGTACGGCTTAGGGTTTATTTGGTAACATTTAAATGAAATCTTAAAAATTCTCAAATTGATTATGAGTGATCTAAAAATTAATCTGATGTGAGGAAAATTGTCAGAGTTGATTTTCGTTATGCGCGGGATGTTTAAATGGTGTTCCGACCGAAACAAAACTTTAAAACGATGTTTTCTTAATAACTTTTGCGAAGATGATATAACGATTGTCAAACTCTCAGGTTATTACTAAAATAAATTAACTTTCGAGAATGTGAAAAAAAAATTTACGGGGATGAATATTGAAAGTGAATAGTAAAAGTGAATAGTAATTTCTCGAGATGAATAGTAAAAATTTGAGAATGGATAGAAATCCTGAAAATGCGAATTGTTACAGTCTCACCACCTTAATGGGAATTCCGTCCCGGAATTCAGTGTGTATTATTCGATGTTAAAGTGTCTTGGAACATGAGGGTGTATATGCCGAATCCTAATCTTTGCGTTCTCAAGTTTCTAGTCATAGAATGTATTATGTACCATGTGGCTTAAGTTGATAACCTAAAGGGTTTTGTTAAAATCTTATAGAGTCCAATATACCTAAAGTTTGGCTTTTCCCGATTCTCAAAACGAATCATATCTTGTTGTATCGAGGCTATCAACAAAATCTTAATTTCTAACATGGAGTTTTTGGTGATAGTGTGCGGCATGGAGCCTAATTTATATTTGTATGGTTTCCTTAGTTGTTTCGTGGGTGATCTCTGAACACCTTAGTCCAACAAATGGTTAACTAACACTTTCGTCTATATAGTGTCTCAAATGGAATAGTTTTGTTGTTGTTAGGGTACCTGTTGTTAATCAAAGGTGTAAGATATTGTTGATGTGAAATAGTTTATAATGATGTGATAATTGTTGTAGGAAAGTCTTCCTAGTGGCAAGTGGTTATCCAAACCATTTCCAAAGTTGATCATGTCTTAGGTGGTTTCAGGATGAAGGATATATCGTAAAGAAACGTGGTACTGTGAAGTTTTACACACTGATTTATAATGGGGTTCAGATAATGATGTGATATGTTGATGATTAGAAGAGTGTAGTCTACGCTTACCATTATTCTTAGGTAGAGATGTCAAGTTTAATTTAAAATCAAAAGTGAATTTTAAAAGATTATGGCAGAAAGATATCCTTGAAACCTAATCAGGCTAGTACTTCTAAGAAATGACGAGAAGATTTGATGAGTATCCCAAGATAGTAGTTCGGATTATCTCATGTATGAAAATTTCAAGAATGAAATTAGGTAGTATAAATAAGATGTTAAGATCTCGCTGAGTGGTAAAACACTATTGCGTCTCTAGATCTTTTTAATGAATTCTGGTGGTTTATCGAGTTTAAGTAGGAAATCAACTTGAATATAACACTTGTGTAACTATTCTCAGTGTTTGAAAAATTTAAGTCGAACATAGTTAGTCAGACTATGTTCCACTATCCATAGGTTAAATATAGGTGACTAGACTATATTTAGCCGAGGTTCGATAAATTTTTCAAATACCTAAATTAGGTATACTTGTGATATGTCCATAGCTTTTGAGAAATTGTCTACTAAGCAAAGGCGATATCAAACCATCCAGTTGCAAGTCCTGGCCATAAAAGACTTGTAACCTATGTTTTCACATTCCATTGCATAGAAGATAGCATGGGTAGATATGTGTGGAAAGGAAATCTTAAGTAATTCTAAAATAGTCTATACTTGGCTAGAATCACGAACCTTTAACAATGAAGGTTTCAAAAGAAAATTTTGATGAATGTAGAGAAAGTTGTTGAACTTCAGCTTTTGTAAATGATGAGTCAGTTTATCTTTTGGAAATCCCATTTCTTGTATTTCCATTAAGAAAATCGATAGATTGTGACGGGTTTCATGTAAAACAATATCATATAATGTTTATAAGATAATTTTTAGAGACCTTGTATAACTTACAATGTTTGTGAAGTAAATTAAACCATTGTGTAACTCACAATGTTTGAGAAGTAGTTGAGACCATTGTGCAACTCACAATGTTTAGGAAATAATAAAGACCATTGTGCAACTCACAATGTCTGAGAAATAATGGAGAGACCATTGTGTAACTCACAATGTCTTGAGAAATGATGGAGAGATCATTGTGTAACTCACAATGTCTTGAGATAAGATGGAGAGATCATTGTGTAACTCACAATGTCTTGAGAAATAAATGAGACCACTGTAGGGTTTACAGTGTCTGAGAATGTAATAGAGACCACTGTAGGATTTACAGTGTCTGAGAATGTAATAGAGACCACTGTATCTCACTGTGTCTGAAAAATGAATGAGACCATTGTATCTCACAATGTCTGGGAAGTAGCAAAGACCATTGTAGTCAGTTACAATGTCTTGGAGGAAGTTTCGTAATCCTAAAATGCATGAGTAGATGCATGATTGGGAGATTGGGAAAATATGATTGTGCCGTAATGCCTTAGAATAGGCATACGCAGATATGTTGAGTACTTTGTTTATGATTGAAATTATGTCAAGTGTATATATCAATATACTAGTATGTTTGTATAGCTTAAAATGCCTAAAAGTCACATAATCGTCGGGAGGATGGAAGGCACAGAGAACGGAAGGCTATAAAATGTTTTTGTTTGTAAAAGTAGTTATAGTTTAAGTCTCAATTAGACCCGTTTCTCTATAACTGTGGCTCTGATACCAATCTATAACACCCCCAATTTCGTGATACGAAGCGGAATTCAAACTGGGTGTTACTTCATGGCACAACAGTCATAACAATAGAAAACGATCTCTAAATGAGTCGTTTTAAAAAAAACTTTATCATTCAAATATATCAGAGTTTACAAAATAGGTCCAAGTTGGTTCCATTATTTACAAAATACATCAATATAAAGTTATTGATGTTTTGTGAATGATAAATTATTTATAGCCTTGTTGATCTAGTCCTTGATCTTCCGTGCCAGCTTCCGACGTTATGGACCTGAACTACATACTTAAAACTGTCAACAAAAAGGTTGAGTGAAATTCATAGAGTTTGTTTGATGGTTGAACACATTATGTTGGTAGTGTGAGCTATAGACTCACACCAATAGTTTGAAAGAAAAACAGATATTATTGCACTAAGCTCATGATACCAAAACATTAACAGCCGTCATATAATAGTAACCGATGCCCTAATAGGTAATTTGCCATTAAACCTATGGATCTTCAAATAGAGTGCGTTTGTTTGCCTACCCGGTCAACACAAACGGGATTTGTCATTCCCGATAGATCTATCCACATTATTCGCGTTCACTCGCAAGTGATTAATGGTTCATGATAATAGGGACTTTGGCAATAGTATACTTAGTGCAACTAATATATTCAAGTATTATTTGAAAGCAATGTGTTCGATTTAAAATAAAGCATGTATCTCCCCCAAGGGTTTGTAAAACAATTAAGTAATAGAAAGTTGGGTTATGAACTCACCTCAGAGTAAATGATATCAAATGTATAATGAGAATGATGGATATGCCGTGAGAACTTCTACGAGCAACCTAGAATAGGATGTTACAACTTAGGTTTGAAATAATGATGCGAAAGAAATAACAAACCTATATACGTCTCTATGTTGATCATGATGTAGTACATGGTATTTGTGTATGTCATTTTTAGAAATGGTCTAGTTGTGAAAACGTGTATAGTTTATATATATCGTACTACCGTTCGGGCAATCACAATTCAGAGGTCATGTAGTAAACGTTCGAGGAGCTAGGACACTTTAAATCGTAAATCCAGCAACTCGTCGATACGTTTTTGTAGTCACCTGGAAAATTTCGCTATTTTAAATCTTCATATTTATGAACTAGACTGTTTATCAAATTTATTTGATCTAAATTGAGCATTTTAGCATGTACATTTCATCTTTCATTGCTTAAAAATTTTGCATATCCGAGTAGTCTTATTAATTATGCTTGATCTTTACTGATTTCTAAATCAGTCTCACAAGAAAGATTTTCTTGTCTTATGAGTCCGCGCGCGTACCAAAATAAAATAAAAGAAAACGCGAGAAAATAAAACAAACTAATAAAAATCTAAAACTTCGTCATCGTGACAGTTTATTTATAACGCGTCTAGAAAGATAAATATTACAACTTTCCGTTTGAAGTTATACATTTACGGGTAACAATGGAGTATCAAAATACATCTATTATCTAGAAAATACTCAAACAAATAAATATACACTACTTTCTTTTAACTAAAAATTACAAAAGAAAAATAAAAACAAACTCACCCATATTCCCTCAAACCCCACGCCCCCACCCTCCTCTGCTTCTCTGACCTCTGATAAAAACCTGCTACCCATCTTCCCCACCTCCATTTTCGCCTCCCTTCTTGATCCTCTGCACACGCTGCTTCCCTCCTCCAAAAGAAGATAACCTCCAAACTCCTTCCCAACATCTTGAATAACTCCAATCCGAGAATAGGTGTCTCATCTTGGCTTATCCCATGAAGATATCGACAAAACCAAGGACCCTTTGTCCTCCTTGGACCACGACTGAAGACAGAAGCCAGAAGACCACGTGAAGACCTGAAGATACCACCCAAACGAGACTCTAATCCATCCCCACCTTCGATGGTCGAGGCAAGGGCTTCCTCTTTTATCTCTATATAAACCATGAGCCTCAAGAGGATATCTCACACCCACACTTCATATCACCACTCAAACTAAAGAAAGATTGATCGAGTTGCTGGGAAAACAAGTAGTCTCGTTGCTTGAGTTGTGTATTCCTTTGGCATCATCTTCGCTACATCCTTTCCCCTTGTGTTGTAAGATTTTCATTGAATCTTTTCTTGAATGATGTAGTTATATTTATTCTCTTTCGATGGTTCAATCGAATATACATTCTGTTTTGATTATCGCCGTTTGGTATGAAATTGTTGGGATTGAACTAGTGTTATATATATATCTTGTGGAGCATAAATTATAAGAATCAGTTTAAAAGATCATTGTAGTAAATCTAGCTATATGTTGTTTGGATCAGTCACACGAGGGACATGAAAATCACAAGTCTTAAAACACTTGAAAAGAATTTAAACATGAAGCCGATCAGGATATAACGTTTCGGTTTGTTTTCGTAACTAATGGTCTATATGGTTCGGCTTAATTTCGAGTTTGCTTGATGACCTGCTTAGTAGCAGTTTCGACCCAACTTGTTTATAGATTTTCTAGTGTTCGGTTTAGGGGTATTCGAAGTTTCCATGCCTTGGTCAAGTCTATCTTTCAAAACTGTCTTATTGATTACAAGTTGGGTTATGTTGATGTTGTCGCGAGTCAAAACCCACTGTGGTCGAACCTCTAAGGGAACTTTTGGTTTTGGTTTGTGTCGAGGTCGAAACCCACAGCGGGTATCCTCAGTGGTGACTTTTGAGTCCTTACTTAAAAGATGTCACTAAGTGCTTATTTAGAACATAAACATGGTGTCAAAAACTAAACCCGTATAAGGTGTACCCCGTTTTCTTTGTGTCAACCACAAGGGCACCAAGGTACTCTTTCAAGATAAACTTTCGCTCAAATTCCCGTTATTTCGTTGGCTTATACTAAAGTTTTTCGTGGAGTGTTGTGAATATGATTTCCAGCTCGAATAGGTGTGTTTGTTTGTTCGCTGCAGTTCAGCCCCCCCAACGGGGTGTTTGTTTCGCTTATTTTCAGCCCAACAGATGGGTGTGTGCCCGCTGGAATACAGCCACCCAAAGGGTGTGATTGGTAGCGAGTGACGAGGCTCAGTTTGACAATCTTCATACCTTTTTGACGTTAGTATTTTAGCGTAATTCCTGGTCACTAGTTATGCTAGTTGGCTAATGTTATTGTGTTGTTTTCGGTGTATCAAAGAACTCTCAAGAGTGTTTGTAAACCGCGTCTAGCTCAAAAACCACGAGTGCACTCGCATGAGTCTCGTGTGATTATTTTTATTAAACCAAATGAAGTCTAAAACCTTCGACACACCTTGCGTTTTGGTTAGGCCTCTTGCGTCAAAAATGACCTCAACAAATCATGAGACATTATAAACCTTCAAGTCAAATAGGGGGTTGCTACTTTTTGGTTTTTCCCCATTTGAATACATCTAGTAAATGTCTTCCCTCTTATGTCATGTTATTCTAAAGTGTGCTACTCGTTCAATATTTCAGTTGCAATACTGATCCTAATGTCTAATTATCCTCAGTCATGCACTCCTCCTTTCAGCAGGGTGCGTTTGTTGTAACAGATGGGCCAAGGCCCATTCTTGAGAAGCTAGCCCACTTTCTTTGGCTATTCTTTCAGCCCACGCCAAGCCCAACAACTCCCCCCCCCCTCTTCGTTACCACTTATCACGACTACATAAAACCTCCGAATAGAACCAACCCGACAAAGTGATAATCTAGATTTTAAACTATCAACTTATAATCATGATAATATAAACACTCTTTTAAATAATGAAACATGTCATACATTTTCGTTAGTCACTATCCTTTGGTAACGGCGACTTTTATACACTAAACTATGTTTTGTAATTATTAACGATGGTATTACAAATGACTTATATTTACATTTTACTTACAAAACGACAACTTTACAAATTGATTTCACTATTATCGCTATAAGTGAAACAAAGTTTTCAAACGATAAATTGCATGAGTCTTATATAAACAAAACTATTATTCTCTTTATAATAACGCTTTATTCAAAATATATAAGTGAGTCATATCTTTTTGAGACCATTTTATCATATAAACAAAATCCATTTTTTTTTTACTTCCCTTATATATATTTTCTTATAAGCGACGTCGTTATCATTTAAATACGTTTAATACTTGTTTGCGACATTTTTCCGTACATCATCTCCCGGTTACGACAAACCCAAGACTCACTCGTTTTAATACTTTTGGTGTATATCTAAGCACTTCCATGAGCCAAAGTTTATCATGTTCGATAATAACCGATACACTAAATAACTTAAACTTTTGATATATACATGAATATTACCAACTCGAAATACAAGGTATTAATTAAAGTATTGGTACATAAATTATAGGTCGCGTGACGGTACTCGGTGCACCACTTACTTGATTTCTTTACTACTCGGATACTGCTTTACTAAGGTGAGTTCATAGCCTCGCCTTTACTTATTTGTTTCAAACCCCGCGAGGGAGATGCATGCTGTAAACTAGAACACAAGTCTTTCT
This sequence comes from Chrysanthemum seticuspe, assembly GCA_019973895.1. Taxonomy (NCBI): domain Eukaryota; kingdom Viridiplantae; phylum Streptophyta; class Magnoliopsida; order Asterales; family Asteraceae; genus Chrysanthemum; species Chrysanthemum seticuspe. The sequence continues at coordinate 88,437,165 of BPTQ01000008.1, forward strand.
TAAACTGTATGCTGCCTGATCATTATTATTATAGCCTAAGTTGCCTGCCATAAGTCCCTTACATCATGAACCATTAATCACTTGCGAGTGAGCGCGAATATTGTGGATAGTACTATGGGAATTAACGACCCCGACTCGGTTATCGGAAATAACCGGGGCGCACTATATTTGGTTAACTCTGGAATTGGCAATTCCATCTCTGAGGGCAATATTATACTTACACCAGTAATTAGGTGTATGCAGTTAGTTTGGTGTCATGAGCTTAGCGCATAATAATAATCTATGTTTTCTATGGTGATTGTATTCGAAGCAATTATCATCTTTTACTTGTGTTCAACTAATTATTTAAACCTATGAATATCACTCAACATTTTTGTTGACCTTTTTAAGCATGCTCATCTCAGGTACAAATTAGACTTTCATGAAGGCGTGGAGTGGACGTCATGGGACACTTGAAGTGGTGTTATATTTCAATTAAAGTTATCATTTCGTAAAAACTATCTTTTATGTAATTTCAAACATGCGGTATTTTACTTTGTGTTCCCAAAACACCGAATTTTATGAAATGGTAACAACTTCTTATTTAAAAACGTCTCTTTAGAGTCGTTTTCTATAACTTGTGACTATGATCCTCTAAGTAATACCCCAAATAGTCTTCCGCTGTCACTTTGTGATTTTGGGGGTGTTACAGATTGGTATCAAGAGCCTAGGTTATAGAGAACCAACTTGTATTTTCAAAACAAATTGGACTATAACCACGTTTTCAAATGGACCGTTTTACACCACCACTTCATGTCCTCCGCGCCTACTTCGTTCCGATTGCATGTATGAGATTCGCTTAGCGGATAGTACATAACTACTAAAACTTGCATGATAAAAACTTATAAATGCTAGCTTTCATTTAGTTAGGCATTTAGATTTGCGTGGCAGATTATGCGCGACTAACTAAAACTTATTTACTGCATGACTTTATTTACTTATAAGTGCACATTTTCTTTTGGGTTGTTACAGTACCATGTCGGCTGCTACTCACCCCATCGACTTGACCTCCGACAGTGAGATGGAGGATACTATGTCCTCTGCCCCTACCCCCTTGGCACCGGCTCTCATCACACCTATGTCTTCTGAGACTGAGCCCTTCGAGGAGGGTGAAGTCGTTGTCACACCACCTGCTTTGACCACATCCGAGCACCTGCCCGTCTTTGGTCCCCCCACTTATGACAGATATTTGGAGTCACAGCAGTGGCTATCACCCTCTGATGTTATGTCCCAGACACACTCATCCACTGATTCCGTATCTTCTGTTTCTTGCCCATCACCACTGCCTGTTCGCCGAAGGCGAAGGCGAGCTAGGGTTCTCAAACCCTACGAGCCCGCGCCATTTGGTTGACCATTCCATTACCGTGAGGATGGTGCTACTTTCATGCATACCGCTCGGAAACGAGCGAGGGCACCCATCACTTTTATTCCACCCTCTGACATACCATCATCGTCTGCCTTTCCACCATCAGCTGCACCTGCACCACCACTCATACCTGTTTCACCACTACCACCACCTACCACATTCATCTATCAGACCACTACTGTACCGGTTTCGTCCCCATCCCATGCATCATCACCCTTGGTGATGCATACGGAACCTGTGATATCTCTTAGGGAGGTGGACAATTTGGCTGAGCTAGTTCGTGATCTGCAGCGCCGAGTGAGGGGCACACCCGACAGTCTTTAGATCGGAGATCCATCTACTTAGTTTTCCTAGTACTTTAGCCTGCCTCATGTGGCACTGATAGAGGCTTTGTATTCGCATGTTTTGTTAAACTATCGAACAAGCTATTGGTGTGACATTGTATGGTTATCATATCACTATGTATGGATGATAAACCTATGGCATTATGGTTGTTGTTTCTTGATATTCTTATGTATGATGATCTTTCTTGTTTATCGATTTATGTGAATCGAAGTGATCATTTATACATATTCTCTTGTGTGGTTCTAACACGTTGTGATTCTTTCTTATGATGATTATACACTATTGATGTAATGTGAAGATCTTGACTATTATGAAACCATTTTTATAATAAATTCACAATTATGTTGAATGATTCTGAAATCTGAGTGCATGTTTTTAGAAAAATGGCAAGAACAAGAACTACCCCTACCCCTACTCAAACTCCCGAGATGACCCCGGAAGCAATTCGGAGGCTAGTTACAAATGAAATTGGTGCTGCTTTTGCTGCAAGACCTGCTGAGGCAGCTCGAACAAATGAAGCCCCAAATCAAGCCAACCGAACTGAAGCTGTGGTACATCGCAAATGTGGATACAAAGAGTTCATGAATTGCAAACCTACTTTCTTCAAAGGAACTGAAGGCGCTGTTGGCCTTATCCATTGGTTTGAAAGATCTGAAACTGTGTTTCTTCTAAGTGATTGCTCAGAAGATTGCAAGGTGAAGTTTGCTACTGGTACTCTACTGGAGGATGCATTGTCTTGGTGGAAGGCTCATGCCCAACCTATTGGCATGGAGGAAGCCTACAAAACCACTTGGACTGAACTAAAGCAATTGATGATGAAGCAATACTGTCCAAGGACTGAGATCAAGAAACTTGAAGATGAGTTCTACCATCTGACTACTAAGGGCAATGATCTCAAAACCTACTTCAAGCGCTTCCAAGAATTGAAAGCTCTATGCCCTTCCATGGTTTCTGATGAGGTTAAGTTGCTGGAAAATCTCATTGGGGGATTACCCCGAAACATTGAGGGCAATGTTACTGCATCAAAGCCCAAGACCGTGGAGGAAGTGATCACAATTTCCTATCAACTCATGGATCAAGTTTTGAAACATGGATCCGTACAAGGCAACAATGAAAACAAGAGGAAATTTGATGACCGCCGAGGCAACACTTCGAACAACTTCCATCACAACAACTCTTTCAATCACAACAATAACCGTAACAACAACAACCAAGGCCGCAACAATCACAATCAAAACCGCAACAACAATCCCAACTCATACCACCAGAACCGAAACAACCACCACAATCAACAAAACCGTAGGCAAGAAGTTGCGAGGGCTTATGCTGCTACCCCCGCCACTAGAAGAGGCTACGCTGGACCACACCCTTTGTGCACACGATGCAACCTGCATCATGTGGGACATTGTACTATCAAGTGTGGAAAGTGTAACAAGGTGGGCCATACCCACAAGGATTGCCGAAGCCCTGCTACTGGAGGTAACCTTCAACCCATTGGGATAACTTGCTTTGGATGTGGAGAAGCTGGACATGTCAAAAGTAGATGCCCAAAGCTGTACGGGAACAACAACAACAATAACAACAACAACCCTGCTAGAGCAAGAGCTTATGTGCTAGGAGATGGAGATGCACAAGAGAACCCGGATGTCATTACGGGTACGTTTTCACTCAACCATCATTTAGCTAAAGTGTTATTTGATTCTGGAGCCGACAAAAGCTTTGTCTCTTCTAAGTTTGCACCTTTGTTAAAAGTCACCCCAACTACCCTAGATACCACTTATGAAGTAGAGCTAGCCGATGGAAAAATAGTAGGAACTAACACTATCCTTCGAGGTTGCAACCTATCCTTATCAAATCACCCGTTCGATATAGACCTTATGCCTATTCAACTTGGTAGCTTCGATGCTGTCATTGGCATGGATTGGCTATCCAAGAATCGTGCAAGAATCATCTGTGACGAGAAAGTCGTTCACATTCCTCTCGATGGCGAAACTCTAATCATTCGGGGTAATCGTAGTAAGACCCGATTGAACATCATCTCGTGCGTTAAGACGGCGAAGTACATAGAAAAAGGATGCCACATTTTTCTAGCACAAGTAACGGAGAAGAAGGAAGCGGACGAGAAACAACTAAGAGACGTCCCCGTGGCTAGGGACTTTCCCGAAGTATTTCCTGAAGACTTACCTGGCCTTCCTCCTATTCGGCAAGTAGAATTCCAAATCGAGCTAGTGCCGGGAGCGGCACCCGTGGCACGAGCACCCTATAGATTGGCACCTTCCGAACTACAAGAACTGTCTGACCAACTTCAAGAACTGTCTGAAAAAGGATTTATTCAAGAACGGTCTTATTTGTCAAAAAGAAGGACGAATCTTTCCGTATGTGTATTGATTACCGAGAGTTGAACAAACTAACGGTGAAAAATCGCTATCCATTGCCTAGGATTGATGATCTGTTTGACCAACTGCAAGGGTCAAGCGTCTACTCAAAGATTGATCTGAGATCTGGTTACCATCAACTAAGAGTTAGGGAGGAGGATATTCCGAAAACTGCTTTCCGAACACGATACGGCCACTATGAGTTCCAAGTGATGCCATTTGGTTTGACAAATGCACCAGCGGTATTTATGGACCTGATGAACCGAGTGTGTAAACCCTACTTGGACAAATTTGTGATTGTGTTCATTGACGATATTCTCATCTATTCCCGCAACAAGGAAGAGCATGCGGAACACTTGAAAGCCATCTTAGAGCTACTCAAGAAGGAAGAACTGTATGCTAAGTTTTCCAAGTGCGACTTCTGGATTCAAAAAGTTCAATTCCTTGGTCACGTGATAGATAGTAATGGTCTTCATGTTGATCCTTCAAAAATCGAAGCTGTCAAAGATTGGTCGTCCCCTACTACCCCTACCGAGATACGTCAATTCTTGGGTCTTGCGGGTTATTACCGAAGATTTATCGAAGGATTTTCGAAAATCGCTAAACCTCTAACGGAGCTAACCCAGAAAAAGAAGAACTTTGACTGGGGAGAGAAACAAGAGTTAGCCTTCCAACTCTTGAAACAAAAGCTTTGTGAAGCTCCTATCTTAGCCTTGCCCGATGGAGTGGAAGATTTTGTGGTCTACTGCGATGCATCCCACCTAGGGTTAGGTGCGGTATTGATGCAAAGAAACAAGGTGATCGCTTATGCTTCACGACAACTCAAAACTCATGAGAAGAACTACACTACCCATGACTTGGAATTGGGAGCCGTGGTTTTCGCTCTCAAGATATGGAGACATTACCTATATGGAACCAAGTGTACGGTGTTTACCGACCATAAAAGTCTCCAACACATTCTCGATCAAAAGGAGTTGAACATGCGACAACGCCGATGGCTAGAATTGCTTAGTGATTACGACTGTGAAATCCGTTATCACCCGGGAAAAGCAAATGTCGTAGCTGATGCTCTTAGTCGAAAGGATCGACCTAAACCTCTTCGAGTAAGATCCTTGGGAATGACAATTAAGTCACCCCTCCCATCAAAAATCCTTGAAGCTCAAGCTGAAGCCCTCAAACCTGAAAACCGTCCCAACGAAAGAATCTTTGGAATGCCGGAAAACGAGAACGGCTTTGCGCAAAGATCGGATGGAACCTTATGTTTTGGTGATAGAAGTTGGATACCACTTTGTGGAGGAATACGGGAACTCATCATGCATGAGTCTCACAAGTCTAAATATTCCATTCATCCGGGATCCGACAAAATGTACCAAGATCTCAAAAAGCTTTATTGGTGGCCAAACATGAAAGCCGAAATTGCAACGTACGTTGGAAAATGTCTCACCTATTCTCGAGTCAAAGCCGAATGTCAAAAACCTTCTGGATTGTTAACTCAACCTGAACTCCCCGTTTGGAAATGGGAGAGGATCACTATGGACTTCATAACCAAACTACCAAAGACTGCTAGAGGTTACGACACCATTTGGGTCATCATTGATCGCCTTACCAAATCCGCTCATTTCTTACCCATCAAGGAAAATGATGAAATGGAAACCCTTGCTCAACTATACCTGAAGGAAATTGTATCTCGTCATGGAGTACCAATTTCCATCATTTTTTATCGTGACAGTCGTTTTACTTCACACTTCTGGAAATCTCTTCAAAAGGCCTTAGGTACTCGTTTGGATATGAGTACCGCATATCATCCTCAAACCGATGGCCAAAGTGAAAGGACTATCCAAACCCTGGAAGACATGCTTCGAGCTTGCGTGATCGACTTTGGAAAAGGTTGGGATAAACACTTACCATTGGCAGAATTCTCCTACAACAATAGTTACCACGCGAGCATCAAGGCAGCTCCATTCGAGGCACTTTATGGTCGAAAGTGTCGATCACCCGTTTGTTGGGCTGAAGTTGGAGATGCCCAACTCACTGGACCTGAACTTGTCCAAGAAACAACCGAGAAGATTGTGCAAATTCGTCAACGACTTCAAGCTGCTAGAGATCGACAAAAGAGTTACGCCGATGTTAGAAGAAAGCCCATGGAATTTCAAGTTGGTGATCGAGTTATGTTGAAAGTATCACCTTGGAAGGGAAAGGTCCGATTCGGAAAACGAGGAAAGCTACATGCTCGATACATTGGCCCTTTCAAGATTCTCGAAAGAATCGGTCCGGTTGCTTACAAACTTGATCTCCTGGAAAAACTTAGTAGAGTTCATCCTACCTTTCACGTCTCAAATCTGAAGAAATGCTTGTCGGATGAATCTCTTGTCGTTTCACTAAAAGAGATTAAGCTCGATGACAAGCTCAACTTTGTCGAAGAACCAATTGAAATCATGGATAGGGAAGTCAAGCGACTTAAACAAAGCCGCATCCCTATCGTCAAGGTTAGATGGAACTCCAAGAGAGGACCGGAGTACACGTGGGAGCGCGAAGACACCATGCGTGTTAACTACCCACATCTGTTTGCTAATCCAACTCCGACAACCACCATAAACTAAAATTCCGGGACGGAATTCTCTTAAGGGGTTGGTACTGTAGTCACCTGGAAAATTTCGCTATTTTAAATCTTCATATTTATGAACTAGACTGTTTATCAAATTTATTTGATCTAAATTGAGCATTTTAGCATGTACATTTCATCTTTCATTACTTAAAAATTTTGCATATCCGAGTAGTCTTATTAATTATGCTTGATCTTTACTGATTTCTAAATCAGTCTCACAAGAAAGATTTTCTTGTCTTATGAGTCCGCGCGCGTACCAAAATAAAATAAAAGAAAACGTGAGAAAATAAAACAAACTAATAAAAATCTAAAACTTCGTCATCGTGACAGTTTATTTATAACGCGTCTAGAAAGATAAATATTACAACTTTCCGTTTGAAGTTATACATTTACGGGTAACAATGGAGTATCAAAATACATCTATTATCTAGAAAATACTCAAACAAATAAATATACACTACTTTCTTTTAACTAAAAATTACAAAAGAAAAATAAAAACAAACTCACCCATATTCCCTCAAACCCCACGCCCCCACCCTCCTCTGCTTCTCTGACCTCTGATAAAAACCTGCTACCCATCTTCCCCACCTCCATTTTCGCCTCCCTTCTTGATCCTCTGCACACGCTGCTTCCCTCCTCCAAAAGAAGATAACCTCCAAACTCCTTCCCAACATCTTGAATAACTCCAATCCGAGAATAGGTGTCTCATCTTGGCTTATCCCATGAAGATATCGACAAAACCAAGGACCCTTTGTCCTCCTTGGACCACGACTGAAGACAGAAGCCAGAAGACCACGTGAAGACCTGAAGATACCACCCAAACGAGACTCTAATCCATCCCCACCTTCGATGGTCGAGGCAAGGGCTTCCTCTTTTATCTCTATATAAACCATGAGCCTCAAGAGGATATCTCACACCCACACTTCATATCACCACTCAAACTAAAGAAAGATTGATCGAGTTGCTGGGAAATGGTAATTTCAAACATGCGGTGTTACAGTTTTACTCAAATGAAACCCCTCACATGAAGCTTCCTAGTATTGTAGCACTTAGTAGATACAATATATGTTTTGAATGAAGATTGTTATATCATAAAGTTTATCATGTTTTTAGTAAATATCTAGTTTTTACAAGTTCTCTCTGTTTACTAGTGATTATAACTTATTAACATGTTCAAGAATGAAGTTTTGGTAAAAATCATTGGAAAAGGTAAAATGGTCATTTTTCCGTTACTTGTGAAAACACTATTTCAAAGATTAAATGAAGTTTTGTTAAGTTAATATGTAACTAGCTATGAAAATAACTTGGTTTTGCTTTTAGTTGTGACAAAAGTATAGTCTTGAAACTACATATAAGGCAGTTTCAGGTTTTGAAAGAATATGGCCTGTTTAAGCATTTTCAAGGTCCATGCTTCTTTATGTGTGAAGGAAAACGGCGTTTCGGAAAATTTTCGTGCTTTAACTTTTTGATGATTCGGACCAGAAGTACCACTTTTAACACGGACTAACCCTTAACAGATTCAATTTTGCAGTTTCGGCGTTTGGTTTTGCTAACTTCTTTTGACTATAACTTTTGACTCGTTTGTCCGTTTCGGGTGATTCAAGTTCCTATGTTTACCTTTTTATCTTGTATACCATATTATGTAAGTTAGAAAGTCCATATGTGATTGAGTATATGACTAGTTTACTAGTTTGTTACTTTTACGACAATATATGAATTAAAACATGTGATTGAGTATATGTACATCATGAATCAACATAGTAACTATATATATAGCATGAAATAGTTAAGATTGTAAATGATAAAGATGAGATGATGGTGGTGATTAGTTACTTACAACTTTTGGCTTTCAATCAAGAAAGGAGTAACTAGTAAGGATCCGACTTTGATTGATCACTTAAGACTTAGGATTGAGCTAGCTTTCTACACCTTGGAACCCTTCCAATCTTGAAGAGTTGGTGATGAAGTACTAAGTGACTTGAGTGGATTTAAACTCAAGAAGATCACTTAAACTTGCTAGAGATTTGATGTAGTAACTTATTACTTGAAACTTCTTTGCATAAACTTCAGTTTAGGAACAAATTATGGAAGATATGATGGTTTTATGCTATGAACAACCCAATTCAGTTTATGAGGGTGTTTAGGATGTATTTCACTTGCTAGTTATAGGAGGGTAAGTTTGGTTAACCATATATTGGGTTAAATATTAACCATGGTTAAGTTAGGATACATGTAAAGATCTAAATGAACCATGGTTAGGATGATGCCACCAAAATGATGACTCCCCCCCCCTAAGTCGGCCATAACAAGATAAGATGACTTAGGTGGATAGTTTTGGTATTATCTTGAGTTTAGAACATGATTTGGTTCCGTTAAATGCCAACCGTAAGTTGTTAAGCCATAAAACGTAAAACTGGGTAGCGTAAAAATACAAAACTTGTAGGAATGATGAAACTCATCATTATACTACATCTAAAAATATAAAATAGGTGATAAGTCTCATTGGGTGCAAAAACGTTGCTTAAAGCTGGAAACACGGGTCAAAACGCGTAATTCGCAGTTTATCAAAAAAGAACGAAATTTCAGGGAAATGACCATGAATTTATTTAAAGTTGACTAAAATTAGTCTAAAAGTGTTATGAGATGTCAAAATATGGTTTTCGTCATACGTGGGATAACTTAATAGTTATATGTGAAGTCTAAAAGTTACGCGATTTAAGCAAAACTAGAAAACGTACAAGGTTAATTCCTTTATGGTCAACGGAGGAGGGAAATATGTTTGACTTTTCCAAAAATGTAAAAGTGTCTAAACATCTTAGAAAATACAGTGCAGGAATGGTTAAGTCTGGGTCTATGTAGATTTATTTAAAACGTAAGTTTAGTCTCAAACGGCTCAGGGTTTATTTGGTAACATTTAAATGAAATCTTAAAAATTCTCAAATTGATTATATGAGTGATCTAAAAAAAATCTGATGTGAGAAAAATTGTCAGAGTTGATTTTCGTTATGCGCGGGATGTTTATATGGTGTTCCGACCAAAACAAAACTTTAAAACTATGTTTTCTTAATAACTTTTGCGAAGATGATATAACGATTGTCAAAATCTCAGGTTATTACTAAAATAAATTAACTTTCGAGAATGTGAAAAAAAAATTTACGGGATGAATAGTGAAAGTGAATAGTAATTTCTCGATATGAATAGTAAAAATTAGAGAATGGATAGAAATCCTGAAAATGCGAATTGTTACATGCAACTTAGTATTTCAACTCTAACCATCTCACAATCTTGTTCGGATTTCGGTTCCATGTTCTTAAAATATAGGTCTTTTGTTCATGGTGCCTAAGATTGGATAAATCCTCCTTAACTATTTTCTCAAGTTGCGATGTAGACAAGCCTATGATTTCATTCAACTGATGGTTTATGCTTATGAAGCTTTTCTCAAAAATTTTTACAGATGGTCTCATTAAAGGAGTTGATGCTAACAATGATTGTTGAATAGAAGCCACACAAGCACAAAATTTATCAAATCCATCTAACCTTACACCCGTCTCATTTTGGATATCTCTAAGATCACTCACAAATTCATTAGAACAATAAAAAGAAATCCTATCTGTGAATTTCAATTGTTCCTCACTTGTTAATGATTCAAATGCAACTTCACTTGCCATAGCGACAAATGAAAAGGGCTTTACGAATACAGACACAAAGAAATGGGATAGACTACAAGGAAGCTAATGAAAAGAGAAAAAAGCTCACTTGATAGGAATAAAGCGAGTGGACTTAAACGAGATAGAAATCAAACTAGCTATTCTATTCCCCGGCAGCGGCGCAAAAAACTTGATGGGCGTACGAAGCGCGTTCGGGGTAAAAGGAACTTCCTTTTCATCGATCAAGTTTTTCAACACTCTAGGCAGTGAACCTAATCGTTGTAGTGTAGTATTGAGTATGCCTTGGGGATTGATATCGTTCTCTAGGGGAATAGAAATGCTAGCAAGAAATGTGTTACGTTATGATGGGGGCTAAGGATGATTATTTTTTATCTTTTATATGTTTTTAGAAAGCTAAGGGAAAAATCTCGGGGCAATTGGTTTGGGGGAGGTACTTCTACCGATTACTTCTACTATTCTAATTATCTAATTCTACGGGTAGTTATGTCTATTTGATGTGTGCTCATATGATGATTAAAAATGTGTTTACCTAGATATTATTACTCCCTAGTTATCTTTTATTGATATTTGAATTGTCACACCTTATCTTAACGAGTTGTGCTTCCTAAATTCGTAGGGTGTGCATATGCCCTAACTCTTTGAGGTTACCTTTGGGTTTAGCCTACGGAAGCTTAAACACAACGAAAGCCTAGTTGCACTCCTAAGCAAATTACAATTAAGATAAGAGACAACCTAACAATAATTAATGACTAGGTTTCATAGATCTAAGCAAACACACAAGAAATTTAGCTAGACATGTTAAACAAGCAAGCATAAACACAATCAATCGAAGACATAATGAAACTTTGGATTAAAACCCTTATCTTGATGTGTAAAATAGGGTTTGGGACCCTAAGATACTGTCCAAGTTGGACTACAAACGTTTAGGGTTTTTACTCCAAAAGTCTACCTCCCTAAATGGAGAAAAATCGAATTCTATATATAGATTTACAAGTGCGACGGTGTCGCCTTATAGTTGGGACACCGTCAGATCGCCATCATTAGGGTTTTTTGTCTTGGCCAAGTTATCGATGGGACGGCTTCACCTTAGAGTTGTGACGCCGTCGGGCTTCAGATGGGACGTTGTCTTGGTTCTTGATCTGGGCCGTCTGGATGAAAAGTCTGAGTGACGCCCTTCTTTTTCAATGCCTGACGCCATCAGGGTGTATGAGAAAAATTCCACTGAGTCTTCTGGTGCATGTTTTTATTAAATCTGTATAGAGGGACGACGTCGCCATTTGATTGGGATGCCTTCAGGTTCAATTTGAGCAGCTTGAGTGGTTCGATCTTGACATTGCAATTTTCTTTATGTATTCACTCCTTTTCGTCCAAATATGCATCATTCTAGCATTTTGCTTCCATGAGACCTAAAAAGTGAAAAGGAACGAAATTAAGCAGTAACAGATATAAAAGTGGTCGATTAAGGGCTTAAATGACCCCTTAAAAGTATACGTTTTAAATCCTTATCAGTGTTCTCATTTTCAGGTTACACCCAAGACTTCACATCTTCATGCTGTGAAGAGGATCTTTAAGTACCTTAAGGGAAAACCCAATTTGGGCTTATGGTATCCTAAAGAGTCATCCTTTGACCTGGAAGCTTTTTCAGATAGTGACTATGCTGGGGAAAGTCTTGATAGGAAATCCAAAACCAGTGGATGCAAGTTCCTTGGCAGGAGACTCATTTCATGGCGGTGCAAGAAGCAGACTCTAGTGGCTACATCAACAACTGAAGCTGAGTATGTGGTTGCTGCAAATTACTATAGACAAGTCGTGTGGATTCAGAATCAAATGTTGGATTATGGTATTAATTTTATGAACACAGTAATCCATATTGATAATGAAAGCACTATCTGTATTGTAAAGAACCCTGTTTACCACTCTAAAACCAAAAATATTGAAATCAGGCATCACTTTATAAGATATTGATTTGAAAAGAAGTTAATTAGAGTGGAAAAGATTCACACTGATAATAATGTAGCAGACTTATTGACCAAAGCCTTTGATGGACCTAGATTTAACTTTCTGGAGGTCAATAGTAGGATGGTAAACCCATAACTACATTTGAGGGGAGGATAAATGTATAGTTTGTACTAGGAGACTTAATATTAGTTAAATCTGTTAGGTTATTAGTTAATACGGGTAGTTCATCCTAGTAGTTATGTTAGGTTCAGTAAATACCCAAACCCCTTATGTATAGGATTTGAATAGAAAATATCCCAAGTGTTTAATCCTTTAAACATTAACAAGTCACTGAGCGCATAGTCTTTCAGTGAGTTGTCTTCAGGATACTCAGTAAGAGACAAAGAAAAAGACTCTCCACTCACTAAGGCAGAACTTAAGGGGTGAATACTGAGTCAAGAAGAAGATGGTGATTCAGTGAGTGATGACAATAACTCACTGAATCTCGAAACTCCTCACCAACTACTAACACTGAATACAAACTAAAGACTGAAGATTGAAGGCTATGAAGACTGAAGAATGAGCGGGACAAAGCGGGATAAGTTTGAACAGATAAGACGAAGTCCTTATTAACCAAAGTCAACTTTCCCTGAATCGTTAACTATCATGATCAGTGTCATCACTGACAAGAAGAAAGCATCCTTGTCACTTACCCAATATAGACAATGTAAACAGAGACAAAATACATTAGTATTTTTTCTTCTATAACCTGTCAGTTTGTCCTCTAGGAAAGAGTTAAAAACCATACTTTTATAAATAGCATAATAGTTGGAGTGGAAGATTTCAAGCTTCTGAATTAATTGTAAAAAAAACACACAAGCCATCTTTCACTCCTCCAAATATAACTCTGTCCCTGACATAGCTCAGTGGTTCCTTTGTAGTTGTGCTCAGACTTAGCCTGAGCTTAGTGAGGAGATACCATACTTGTCATTTCAATCCCAAGTACTATTCCGCAAGTACTTGGGTAATGTATTCTTTTTTATTCATTTCTAATACAGAATATAAATATTGAAAATTTATCAGTGTGTTTTTACTTATTTGATTTCGGTCATTATTCACAATTTGGTTGTTTATTATTTTTAACTGTTTTAATACGATTGTGAAATGGGAACAACAAGTGGTATCAGAGCAGGCTGATTATAAAACCCTTTTTAAGCGGCTCAAAAACATTTTTAAATCAGGTTCCTAATGGCTAAAATTGATGTGCCCCAACTTGTCGAAAAAAAGGGTGGAGCTTATTCAGCTGTTGCCCCTCGACTCAAAGTTGGTAAATTTAACAAATAGAAAAAGCGAATGCTTTACTATTTGACTGGGATGGAACCTTACTACATAAAGTGTATTAATGAAGGTCCATTTATCCCAATGACTGCTGAAGGTTTGCCTAAACATGAAGCTCAGTGGACTCAGGATGAGAGGAGAGTGGTCAACCAGGCCAAAGACTCAAAAGTATCATCATATCTTGTCTTCCTGATGATATTATGGAGTCTGTTATCAGCTGTAGTACAGCTAAACAAACCTGGGAAGACCTGGTCTACAGTCAAGAAGGTCCATCTGATACCAAGGAAAACAGGATAATGGACCTGAAACTTGAGTATAACACCTTCAGGGCTAAGGACTCAGAAACTCTCTCTCAAACTTACACCCGGTAAAAAACTCTATTAAATAAACTATCAAATGATGGTGTAAAGTTGTCCAAGCATGAAATCAATGTTGGTTTTGTCAATAGTCTCCCTGAGAAGTGGTTGAATTTCTCTCAGGGACTCAGGAATGCTAACCATATCCAGAATCTTGAACTTCCTGAAATATATGAGAAATTTGTCTATGAGGAAAACCTCATCAACAGACGATACCCTGACTTAAAGAAGTCTCAGGAAGTCTATAAAACCCACATTTTCAAACGTGTTAAAATACCTAAAATACTCTTTAATCTCGAACTTATGAAAGACGTCTAACTATTAAAATATTTCGTCACGATTATAAATTAAGTAATCAAATTGTCAACGTCTGAACAAATAAAATAAATCCAAAAATAATACTTACACTAAACATTATATCGTCACACGTTTTTTTTTATTAATTGTCCCTAGCCGATTTATGTGTAGTGTACACAACGTATGGAATCGAGATTCTTAGCCAGGTTCGTGATTGACTCAATGATGGAAAGTCTCCCATCTATACCCTAAAATCTTGGTGTTTCCCTTTTGAAATCCCTCCTTACTCGGAAACTTAAAATACAGAATAATCATATAGCTTTTCTTCCAAAACCAAATCACAAAAGTCCACAAAGAAACCCTAGCGCCTAAAACCAAAAACCACGTCTGCCATTTTTTTCTCCACTTCTGTCGATCAAGGGTGGCAAACAAGGTTCCATTCGTGATTATGGGTGAGCTTGTAATCGTGATTTTTGTGGCTGGGAATCCATACGTGGGTGTCCTTTTGTTCGAAAGCGTATGGTTGTTTCGGTGGTGATGTTGCTGCTCTTGGCGTGGGTTTGTACTAGGACGAAGAAGGCTGTGTGTTTGTCGTGGGGTTTGATTCAAAGCTGCTGCTGTCGTGGGTTATTGTGGCTGCCGGGAAGTTGTGTTGCTTGTCGTGGAGTCTTAGATGTTTTTGTGAAATCCTAAGCCATGGAAGGCTGGTCGTGGGGCTTGGATTGATGGTTCGTCAGTTGGTTCCTTCGCTCTTGCCTCGTCTCGCACACCCAGGGTAGCGTTCCTCATATCTTATTTTTTTCCTCTTTCTTGTTTGCCTTAAATTCTGTTGTGGCATGGCCATACGCATGCATTGATGACATGAAAGTTTAGCACATAAAAAGAATGTAGAAGAAAGGCTTATGGGTTTCTGTTATGTTGTCGTGAGTGGTTCTACATGCAAAGACTTTTTATACCAATTTTACAATCACATGATTAATACGTTAGTAGTCACATAGATGATATGAGGAGTCTCGCATAAATAATTCCTAAAGGGTGTCTCGACTTAAATTGTTGGTCTCGTATGGAAGGGTTGCTTTTGGTCATGGCATGTCTCGACTAGGTCCCAACATAAGAGGGTCGTATACTTGTTAGGTTTAGAATTCAAATTGTTAAAATGTAAATGGGAATCGAAATGATTTGGGAGTTTCAAACAGGTATTCGGTTCTAAATAAAGGTTAAAGGATTCATGTTGTGATTAATAAAACGTAAAGGTTGGCTCGTTAAAATGATAAGTGAATGGACTAAAGTCGTAAAATAAGTAAACTTATGATATTTACACGTAAGACCCTATACTATGTAATATTTACACTTTAAACCCTAAACTGTAAAACTTGGCACAAATGACCCTTAAAGGATAATAACACCCATTTTGCATCATTAACCTAATATGACATTAAATACATCATAAATGGCTAAAATTACTAATTACGGAAACTTGCTATTTTTTTGGAAAGCTGCTTAATATGGACACCTGCTAAATATGGAAACCTGCCTAAAATAGAAAGTTACCTAAAAATAGAAAGTTACCTAAAAATGGAAAGTTACTAAAAGTGGAAAGTCGTCTAAAATTAGTAATCTGATTCTTATTAAGCATTGTCAAATTCATAGGCTCCGGAAGGCGGGATTGATTCATCGTGTGACCTTACGTTCTATTTTGCTTGCTTCGAATAAGGTACAGATATTCTATCCCTTTTCAGTAGGGGTTTCTCATAATTTTCTGATCCTTCGACTTTGTTTCGCTTATGATATTTCATTGCTATGATTCCTTTGCTATTTACCCTCTGATATTGAACCTTTGATATCGGTCCCTTTGCTATATGACCATTGCTATTGAACCATTGCTATTGAATCTTTGCTTTGCTATTGACCCCTTCGTTATTGAACCACTGTTACTGAACTTACAGTATTGAACCCATTGCTACTGAACCTTTGCTACTGAATTGTTGCTTTTGACCTGTTCTATTGAATATGTGCTATTGAACCTTTGATATTGAAATATTGATATTGGACCTTGATATTGAACTATTGTTATGAACCTTTGAATTGTGAACTATTGACATTGCACATTTGCTTATGAAGACATATACATTGCTACACTTTGTACTTTGGTCTGACCTGTCAGTTTGATACCCAAGCCATTAACTATGCATGGGGGTTCCATGTCCGTGTCATTGATGCACCAATGGCATGACTCTAGTGTGGTTGAGTGATGTTCCACACCGTCCCTTTTGTTTGATATATGATTATGAGCTCAAGAAAGATATGTTTGGCCACTATGATTTGATTTGCAGGGGCGTATGGATGCATCCTAGATTTGATTTGATTTGAATTTGATATGATATGATTTGGTTTGGTGATGCGGTGCGTGTGTGCAATACACCCCCTCACATTTTGGGAGCTAGCTACTCCACTGGTTACTGAGGTCTCCCCTCATATTGGTTTGGTATTCCGAGGTCACCCGTCCGAATACAATGGTTACTATTGGTTACTTGGCTGCTATTGCCACTATTGATATGGTTTGTTTTGTTGGCTCGGGATAGATTTCTGACAACCCTTACACTTTTGATATACCTATATTGTACCTTCTGGATTCCCCACTGCACCATATTCTGAATTGACTGTCCTTTACCCAATACCCTTATATGACTCACTCTACTACCAAGATATATATGTTCCATTGCTTTGATCTGTTACACTCTCATTCCGTTACTTCAGACTATCGTTCCATTCACGTACCGGGTTATTATGTGATTTTTGAATGTAATTATGCTTTTACATGTCTTACGTGACTATCGTCTGCCCTGCTACTATATGATTAATAGGTGATTGTTTGATTCCCATATTGTCATGCTAATAACTGACCAACCGTTTATCATACTGTTATGTGACCCTTATCTGCTAGTGTGTCTGGTGGCCATGCTAGTGTGTGATCGATAGTTTTGTCTTTTTATCATGTATACTTCATTCTGTTAACCTTGTGGACTTTGAATATCCGTTGGTATCCTTATCTGCTTATGGTTGATCTGCCATGTGTACATCGCTGTTTATGTTACTGTTTGATTTGGGTAAATGGTTCAACTTATGTGGTCTGGCTTGATAACTTGTTTAATTGCTCGGCTATGTCTTTAATTCATTCAATTATAATGTTCATACTGAATTTCCTACTTGTTACGTGTGACTGCCATGCTTTGACTATTGTTAATACTTCTGTTGAGATGATACTAACTATGTTATTAACTGTAGTTACTTGACTTGTGTGATTGCCATGCTCACTTTCTAATTAGTTGCTTCCTCTAGCCTTTGGACTTCAGTTTGGTTTATATGTACTCTGACTTCCTGATTTATCGTATGCCTGGTTATTTATATGTTCTTCCGTATATGTCATCAATGTGTTATGTGCCTTGTCCTCCTCTGTTATCTGTTCCTTCTGGATATCTGTATAATTGTGTTTCTGCAGGAATCCTCATCGACTCATTGTTTCCTTTCCGTTGCGACATTGTTATTGTTCCCTCTGTTTCATTTCATATTTCTGTTTCTGTTTAGCTTTCGTTTTCTTATATCTGTTCACTGGGCTTTTTAAGCTCAGCCGCATTTCTTTTCCTGCGGCAGGTTTTAGGTTTGAAGATGGGCTTGTTGGGCTGAGAGTTGGATTAGTCGAGTAGACCGACCTTAGCTACTTTATCATTTTGGATTTAATTTGAAGAGTTATTGTTTCCAGATTTTATTTCCGTTTTGGACATATTGGATTTTGTATTTTCTTTGTAAGTCATCCGTTATATGACTTGGTAATTTATTTTATAACGCTTTCGCTTGTAAAATTTTATTTGTATGTTCTGATATGACACCAGAATGTGACACTTCTACCCTTGTCGGGTTGGGGTGTTCCAATTATGGTATCAGAGCAAAGGTTTCGTCTTGTTGACCTTAGGATTGACCTGTGAGGACTTGGGTAGACACTAGGCTTCCGTCTGTTCTGACCTCTTCCGATTCCTTCTGATTGTTCTTCAGATTTGACTTCGATAATCTTTTGTCTTCACTGTTTTGGCCTTCTTCTCTTCGCATTTGATTTTGTTATTTTGTCTTCGCACGTCCGTTTGTCGATCGTTAGATGGAGATTTCTCGTAGAGCCGAAGATGATGGTGCCGACCCTGCGTTGCTGCAACAGTTCCTGAGCTGGAGAGATTCGTGAAGCAGAAGCCGTACCCGACTGCCATGCTGCTGGAGACATCAGGATGCTGCTGGAGGAAGCTGGACGGATCAAACAAAGACGCAAAAGACGGAGACAAGATTCAACCGGTGGCTGCGAAGGTTCATCTACTTCATATGATTTGGGCGCGACTTGTGTTACTCCGATTCGTTTGTCATGCGTTTTGAGGCGGTTTGATATCTTGTAATGAGTCATGAGGAACCGTTTCAAGCTAGTTCGTGGCCTTCTCTCTTTTGTATTATGGTAAGTTATTTGATGTAGTTTATGCTGTATGTGTGTTTATCTGGTCTGCTTGGGTATGTTGCTTGCTACCTGTATGCTATATGTTTTGTGGCGATTTTGGTTATGTGGTTTGTCATGACCCGAGGCAAAATATGATGACAATAAGGACTTGTTATGTGATGCAAGTATTATGACGCCTGATCAACGTGATAATACTGAGATCATATAATTTGAACTTATTGAAGTCATACGACGTCTTGGGAAATGCCTGTGGTTGGTACGTGAATGGACTAGGGCTTATATCCATTATTGGTCTATCCTCAGGTTCGTTTGGAATTCTGTACCTCTTTACGAGATTCTCACCGATATTTGTTACGTATAAGTTTTGTACGCTTTGGAACCGAAATCGCTATGAACTGTGTGAACTATAGATTGCTACGTCTGTCTTAAACTTGTACATCTCCATGTACTTCTGTGACTTCAATTTTCGAGGACGTAAATTTTCTTTTAGAGGGGAAGAGTTGTAAAACCCACATTTTCAAACGTGTTAAAATACCTAAAATACTCTTTAATATCGAACTTATGAAAGACGTCTAACAATTAAAATATTTCGTCACGATTATAAATTAAGTAATCAAATCGTCAACGTCTGAACAAATAAAATTAATCCAATAATAATACTTACACTAAACATTATATCGTCACACGTTTTTTTTTTATTAATTGTCCCTTGCCGATTTATGTGTAGTGTACACAACGTATGGAATCGAGATTCTTAGCCAGGTTCGTGATTGACTCAATGATGGAAAGTCTCCCATCTATACCCTAAAATCTTGGTGTTTCCCTTTTGAAATCCCTCCTTACTCAGAAACTTAAAATACAGAATAATCATATTGCTTTTCTTCCAAAACCAAATCACAAAAGTCCACAAAGAAACCCTAGCGCCTAAAACCAAAAACCACGGCTGCCATTTTTTTCTCCACTTCTGTCGATCAAGGGTGGCAAACAAGGTTCCATTCGTGATTATGGGTGAGCTTGTAATCGTGATTTTTGTGGCTGGGAATCCATACGTGGGTGTCCTTTTGTTCGAAAGCGTATGGTTGTTTCGGTGGTGATGTTGCTGCTCTTGGCGTGGGTTTGTACTAGGACGAAGAAGGCTGTGTGTTTGTCGTGGGGTTTGATTCAAAGCTGCTGCTGTCGTGGGTTATTGTGGCTGCCGGGAAGTTGTGTTGCTTGTCGTGGAGTCTTAGATGTTGTCGTGAAATCCTAAGCCATGGAAGGCTGGTCGTGGGGCTTGGATTGATGGTTCGTCGGTTGGTTCCTTCGCTCTTGCCTCGTCTCGCACACCCAGGGTAGCGTTCCTCATATCTTATTTTTTTCCTCTTTCTTGTTTGCCTTAAATTCTGTTGTGGCATGGCCATACGCATGCATTGATGACATGAAAGTTTAGCACATAAAAAGAATGTAGAAGAAAGACTTATGGGTTTCTGTTATGTTGTCGTGAGTGGTTCTACATGCAAAGACTTTTTATACCAATTTTACAATCACATGATTAATACGTTAATAGTCACATAGATGATATGAGGAGTCTCGCATAAATAATTCCTAAAGGGTGTCTCGACTTAAATTGTTGGTCTCGTATGGAAGGGTTGCTTTTGGTCATGGCATGTCTCGACTAGGTACCAACATAAGAGGGTCGTATACTTGTTAGGTTTAGAATTCAAATTGTTAAAATGTAAATGGGAATCGAAATGATTTGGGAGTTTCAAACGGGTATTCGGTTCTAAATAAAGGTTAAAGGATTCATGTTGTGATTAATAAAACGTAAAGGTTGGCTCGTTAAAATGATAAGTGAATGGACTAAAGTCGTAAAATAAGTAAACTTATGATATTTACACGTAAGACCCTATACTATGTAATATTTACACTTTAAACCCTAAACTGTAAAACTTGGCACAAATGACCCTTAAAGGATAATAACACCCATTTTGCATCATTAACCTAATATGACATTAAATACATCATAAATGGCTAAAATTACTAATTACAGAAACTTGCTATTTTTTTTTAAAGCTGCTTAATATGGACACCTGCTAAATATGGAAACCTGCCTAAAATAGAAAGTTACCTAAAAATAGAAAGTTACCTAAAAATGGAAAGTTACTAAAAGTGGAAAGTCGTCTAAAGTTAGTAATCTGATTCTTATTAAGCATTGTCAAATTCATAGGCTCCGGAAGGCGGGATTGATTCATCGTGTGACCTTACGTTCTATTTTGCTTGCTTCGAATAAAGTACAGATATTCTATCCCTTTTCAGTAGGGGTTTCTCATAATTTTCTGATCCTTCGACTTTGTTTCGCTTATGATATTTCATTGCTATGATTCCTTTGCTATTTACCCTCTGATATTGAACCTTTGATATCGGTCCCTTTGCTATATGACCATTGCTATTGAACCATTGCTATTGAATCTTTGCTTTGCTATTGACCCCTCCGTTATTGAACCACTGTTACTGAACTGACAGTATTGAACCCATTGCTACTGTACCTTTGCTACTGAATTGTTGCTTTTGACCTGTGCTATTGAATCTGTGCTATTGAACCTTTGATATTGAAATATTGATATTGGACCTTGATATTGAACTATTGTTATGAACCTTTGAATTGTGAACTATTGACATTGCACATTTGCTTATGAAGACATATACATTGCTACACTTTGTACTTTGGTCTGACCTGTCAGTTTGATACCCGAGCCATTAACTAGGCATGGGGGTTCCATGTCCGTGTCATTGATGCACCAATGGCATGACTCTAGTGTGGTTGAGTGATGTTCCACACCCCCCCTTTTGTTTGATATATGCTTATGAGCTCAAGAAAGATATGTTTGGCCACTATGATTTGATTTGCAGGGGCGTATGGATGCATCCTAGATTTGATTTGATTTGAATTTGATATGATATGATTTGTTTTGTTGATGCGGTGCGTGTGTGCAATACACCCCCTCACATTTTGGGAGCTAGCTACTCCACTGGTTACTGAGGTCTCCCCTCATATTGGTTTGGTATTCCGAGGTCACCCGTCCGAATACAATGGTTACTATTGGTTACTTGGCTGCTATTGCCACTATTGATATGGTTTGTTTTGTTGGCTCGGGATAAATTTCTGACAACCCTTACACTTTTGATATACCTATATTGTACCTTCTGGATTCCCCACTGCACCATATTCTGAATTGACTGTCCTTTACCCAATACCCTTATATGACTCACTCTACTACCAAGATATATATGTTCCATTGCTTTGATCTGTTACACTCTCATTCCGTTACTTCAGACTATCGTTCCATTCACGTACCGGGTTATTATGTGATTTTTGAATGTAATTATGCTTTTACATGTCTTACGTGACTATCGTCTGCCCTGCTACTATATGATTAATAGGTGATTGTTTGATTACCATATTGTCATGCTAATAACTGACCAACCATTTATCATACTGTTATGTGACCCTTATCTGCTAGTGTGTCTGGTGGCCATGCTAGTGTGTGATCGATAGTTTTGTCTGTTTATCATGTATACTTCATTCTGTTAACCTTGTGGACTTTGAATATCCGTTGGTATCCTTATCTTCTTATGGTTGATCTGCCATGTGTACATCGCTGTTTATGCTACTGTTTGATTTGGGTAAATGGTTCAACTTATGTGGTCTGGCTTGATAACTTGTTTAATTGCTCGGCTATGTCTTTAATTCATTCAATTATAATGTTCATACTGAATTTCCTACTTGTTACGTGTGACTGCCATGCTTTGACTATTGTTAATACTTCTGCTGAGATGATACTAACTATGTTATTAACTGTACTTACTTGACTTGTGTGATTGCCATGCTCACTTTCTAATTAGTTGCTTCCTCTAGCCTTTGGACTTCAGTTTGGTTTATATGTACCCTGACTTCCTGATTTATCGTATGCCTGGTTATTTATATGTTCTTCCGTATATGTCATCAATGTGTTATGTGCCTTGTCCTCCTCTGTTATCTGTTCCTTCTGGATATCTGTATAATTGTGTTTCTGCAGGAATCCTCATCGACTCATTGTTTCCTTTCCGTTGCGACATTGTTATTGTTCCCTCTGTTTCATTTCATATTTCTGTTTCTGTTTAGCTTTCGTTTTGTTATATCTGTTCACTGGGCTTTTTAAGCTCAGCCACATTTCTTTTCCTGCGGCAGGTTTTAGGTTTGAAGATGGGCTTGTTGGGCTGAGAGTTGGATTAGTCGAGTAGCCCGACCTTAGCTACTTTATCATTTTGGATTTAATTTGAAGAGTTATTGTTTCCAGATTTTATTTCCGTTTTGGACATATTGGATTTTGTATTTTCTTTGTAAGTCATCCGTTATATGACTTGGTAATTTATTTTATAATGCTTTCGCTTGTAAAATTTTATTTGTATGTTCTGATATGACACCAGAATGTGACACTTCTACCCTTGTCGGGTTGGGGTCTTACAAAGTCAAGAACTCCCTGACCACCACTTCGACACCAATTTCTACTGCTTTTTATTCTAACAGTGTGGTTTAAGATTTTCAAGAAAATTCAGATGATGAGCCTGATGAGAGATCAAGTGAGGAATATCTAAATGACCTGAACATTGAATTTCAGGAAAGGGAACTCCTTGCTAACTCTCGGAGGTTTATTAAAAGAAACAAAGGTTTTTCCAATGCTAAAGCCAATGAGGAAACTGAGTGCTTTAAGTGTCACAAAAGAGGTCATTTTGCCAAAGACTATTTTTCAAAAGCAATTTCGGAACCCTCTTACAAACAATCAGGGTCAAATCAGTCCTCAGGCTTTAGCAAATTTCAACCAAAAATCTATCAGTCTCATCAAAATTTTCAAAACAAATCTGATCAAAATAAAACTGTTGATTTTGAAGCTAAGTACATGAAAGTCAAAGATAATCTAGCACTGCTTGAGGCCACTCCCTCAGAAACAACAAACACTGTTAAATTTGTGCAGGGTAAAAAGAAGGGTCTAGTTTCTGAAGTCTTTGAGTGGGATGAAGAGCCAGTCTCCTCAGACGATGAACTGGTGCAAGTCAGTGCACTAATGGCTCTCTCAGAAGAGGACAAGCTAGCTGTTGGGAAAAATCATGCCAGGAATGGAGAATGGGTCAATATCACTCTGAAGAAGGTAAATATTTTACTTTCTATGTATGATGACTCTGATTGGCAGTCTTTTATGAACTATATCAATGTTGACCTTAAGTTTGTAGAAGAGCAACAATTAAATCTTTTTTCAAAATACAACAAGTTAAGTTTTGAATTGAACAAGTGTAGGGATGAACTACTACTTTTAAAACAAGCTAAGCTTGAGGCTGTCACACTGTAAATTCAAAACACTGAACTAGTTAAAAGATATCAGGCTCTTCAAGATGAACTTAAAAAGGAAAACGATATCATTGAAAGTTGGACTGCTAAGAATCCTAGGGTCTTTGATGTTGTGGGTGCCCCTAGTAACAAAAAGAGATTCATAGGTAAAGATCATCTCCCTGACTCTCACAACAAAGACCAGAGTCCAAAGCCATTTGTTTCTAGTGGCATGACTACCAATATGTTGTCAGTTCCCAAGCCCAGTGATTGGATTGAACGGGTTAATCCTCAGAGTAAGCTTCTAAATTTCAATTCTGGAAGAATACTAGAGCCTGAAAGCCAAGATCTAAAGAGCATGCTTGGACTCCCTGATGTGCCCAGTGGTACTGAACACATCTCTGAGTCGGAAGCAGAATCTCAAGCACCGCTTCCACCCCTAAAACCTCTTCAGGGTGCTGCACCAAGCTCTAAGCTTACTCCATTACAATTCAATCCTCATTCACCAAAAGAAAGGTATGGACTTGGTAGAACCATCCTGAAAAGACCAACTAAACCAATCCAACAAGATTCTACTCCCACTGAGACTTCCACATCTTTAGTTCCTACTAAAGCAGACAAAATTCAGCAACTGACTGAACTTGTGAGGAAGCTGACTGATAAGATGGAATCCATCGAAAAAGCTCCTGATTTAATCAAGGAAACTAAGTCAGCCGCCTCTAGTTCATCAAGGTCAAAATCCATCAACATGTCCAGGCAGAAGTGTGATATGTTCCATTATGCCAGTCATACCACTGAAAATTGCTACATAGTCCTTTTTTTTATGATCTACAAAAAGGATGATCACAGAACTTCTGATCACTTACAGTATGTAAGTTCATTCAGTGAAGCAAAGCATACCAAAGTTGGTCATCAATATGCTTCAACCTCCAAACCAGCTCACAATAATAGAGCAAAACCTTTTCCTCCTTGCACATACTATGGCTACAATGATCTTCATCCTGACGATTGTCTCATGAACACATGCTGTGATATTTGCGAAAATCCAGCTCATGAGACATCCCAGCATGACAGTTTCATCAAATCAAGGAGAAGTTCAAAGCAACCCCGAATCACTGAGTCATCCTCAGTCATCAAATGCAAAACCTGTGGTAGCACAATGCACTCAACCACTGACCATGAATCAATTTCCAAATTCAAACAGACCTTTAGACCCAAGCCCACTATTATGTGGGTCAGCAGGAGAAACTAATTCAGTTTACTGTTTGTGCAAAGACAAGCCAGGGAGCCTATTTGGCATCTAGATAATGGATGCTCAAGAAGCATGACTGGCGTTAAGGAGTATCTACACAAGTATGTAAAGGAACCAGGACCCAAGGTAGTATTTGGTGATAACTCATCATGTCCCACTGAAGGTTATGGTTCAGTATACTGCAATGGAATAGTTTTCTCTAGAATAGCTTATGTCAATGGTCTAAAATACAATCTCATCAGTGTCAGTCAATTATGTGATGCTAAGTACATTATGCAATTCAATGACAAACAAGGCACCATTTTCAATGCCAACAAAGAAGTTGTTTTGATAGCTCCTAGGAGAGATGATGTTTATGTCTTAGACATGTCAACACTCTCTCAAGATGGAACATGTCTCTTTGCCAAAGCCACTGAAACTGTCAACTGGGTGTGGCACAAGAGACTCTCACACTTAAATTTCTAAAATGTCAACAACTTGGCAAAACAAAATAAAGTCCTTAGCTTACCATCATTGGTTTTTACAAAAGATAAACCATGCTCAGCCTGTGAAAAAGACAAACACCATAGAGCATCATTCAAAACAAAACAAAATTTCTCCATCAAAAGCTGCCTTCACCTCCTGCACATGGATCTCTTTGGACCAATCAGTCCTAGATCAATCCAGCATGAGAAGTATGCACTTGTCATTGTTGATTAATTCTCAAGATACACTTAGGTATACTTTCTTTCCAAGAAGAGTCAGGCAGCTGATACAATAATGTCATTCATAAGGAAAATTGAAAACCATAATGACATTACTGTTAAACAAATTAGAACTGACAATGGTACTGAATTCAAAAATCAAGAGCTTGAGAATTTCTGTGATGAAAAGGGAATCTCCCAAAACTTTTCATCTCCTAACACCCCTGAACAAAATGGGGTAGCTGAAAGGAAAAACATAACTCTCATTGAGGCTGCCAGAACTTTGTTAAATGGCTCAGCACTCTCAAAGCATTTTTGGACTGAAGCAGTCAAAACAGCCTGTTATACTCAAAACAGGTCAATCATTGTCAAAAGACATAACAAAAACCCCATATGAGATATTTAAAGGAAGACTTCCTGATATTAACTACTTTCATGTGTTTGGGTGTCCTGTGTTCATTCACAGCCACAAGGATCACCTAGGCAAGTTTGATGCTAAAGCTGATGATGGGTATTTCCTAGGTTACTCATTGATCTCTAAAGCCTTCAGGGTGTTTAACACCAGAAGACAACAAGTTGAGGAAACCTTTCATGTCACCTTTGATGAAAGTTCAGAAAGCATCAGATTTACCAATACCTCAGTAGAGGAAATAGGAATTGATAACTCATCAAGATATCCTCCTGATGAGTTCTACACTGAAATCAATTCCTCATATCAAGCTGATGCTGACATCTCATACCTTGTCTTACCCCACAACCTTCCTCAACCAACTGTCAATGATTACATTGATAATCAATCAGTCCCTACTAGGATTGGTAATACTGAACCAAATGTTCAGGAACCTTTGATTCATGAACCCCAACCTTTGATTCTAATAGCAAGATATCATTCCAATCCCAAAGAATCCCATCTCACTGCAGCCAAAAGAATCCTCAGATACCTGAAGGGAACTCAAAGCCTTGGACTTTATGATCCAAAGTGCTCAGGGTTTGACCTCAAACTGTATTCTGGCTCTGATTATGCAGCCTGCAACATAGACAGAAAAAGTACCTCAGGGTCATGTCAATTTCTTGGAGGAAAGCTGGTTTGTTGGATTGCTAAAAGGCAACAATCAGTGGTTATGTCTTCAGCTGAAGCTGAGTATGTGGCTGCTGCAGGATGTTGTGCCAATGTATTATGGATGAAAAGTCAACTCAGTGACTATGACATCCATTACAAAATGGAACCCATCTTCTGTGACAACACCAGTGCTATTGAAATCTCCAATAACCCTGTCCTTCACCAAAGAACCAAACACATTGATATCAGATATCATTTCGTCAGGGACCACGTAATGAAAGGAGACATAGAACTTCATTTCATCCCTATTGGATATTAATTTACTGATATTTTCACGAAACCCTTAGATGAACCTACCTTCAGGAAACTGCAAGCTGAATTGGAAATGCTTGACATTGAAAGTTAGCAACCTGAAAATCAATCCCAGTCTCAGTAAGTTCTTTCTGAAATGGTCCATGCTCCCTGAACAAAACCCCAAATCAACCTTCTCACTGAGTGAGTAAGACTCATTCAGGGACCCTGACCTTGGATATTGAGCATTGAATGAGTAACTAAATGCGCCAAGTATCAGTTACTTAAATGTTCTAGGTCGGTAAACATACAAATTTATTATAGGAATATATGTCTCTTTATCATGCTGTCATCCAAGTCAAGGGTCCCTCAAACCTTACCTCATCCCACTTGGCATTAAATGCCTCCTCTCACAAGAAATATCCTAAGGATATTTTATTACTGCAAAATGCACTTTTACTATGCACTGCAACTGTTCCCTTGAAAACCGGGAAATTACTGCGGGTAGTGGAGTGGTGGCATTAAATGAGGTAAATGAAACGTTTTCAAAAACTAACTTTACAAATCCTTATTTATGCAAAATTTACCCCTCTCACCACTCTATAAATACCCCCTTCAAAACATCAAAAACACACACAAATTATTTCTGCAACAAAACGCTATCAAAATTCCTTCTCAAACCCAGAAATACTTGTGTGGTCTTCAAATCTTCAACCTGTTTTAACAAAATCTTTTCTGTGAACATTTACAAAAGATTTTTTTCTTCACCAAAATCAAAATGTTTTCAACTTGTTGATTGTTCTTGTCTAATATTTTCTAAAACCCTAAAAAATCTTTCAATGGAAATGGCAAGAATACAAAGCCTTCATTTTGCACCTCAGAGGGTGGGGGATCTTGAAACTGTAGAATTTAAAACTAATAATGTTATTGGAAATTTCGAATACCCCCTTGATGTCCCAGCCTATAAGGGAGTCATGAAATTCTTATTAAATTGCCCACTCAAATAGGCCTTTACTCAGTCCCCCTAAATACTGTACCAAAACCTCCTCAGGGAGTTTTGGGCAACAGCTGTGGCCTATGACCCAACACCCTCTACTGATGAGACAGACCTAAGACCACTCAGGGAGTATCTCATCAAATTCAGTCTTTTTAACAGGGAAAAGTCAGTCGCCCTGGACTATAAAAAATTTTGTACATCAACAGGGCTTGACTATAATACTGGAAGTTATCTTGCTCATCCTGAACCTGCCACAGTTAAGGAGGGGTTAAAACAGAATGTTTTAAATCCAAATTTTTGGACAGAACCCCTGTCAGCAAGAACTCTTTTCCCGCGGCTTGGAAGATCCTGTTCACATTTGTGATTCAGGTTCTTGGCGGGAACCACTCATCCACTGAACAAGTTAACTCTATTCAGTTGACGATGGCATATTGCTTGATGACAGGGACTGCTGTAGATATAGGGGAGATCATTTACATTAATTACGTAACCAAGCTACTGAGCAAAACTAGGACGAAATACGTTTCGTACCCTAGGTTTGTCTCATGCGCTTTACAATAGTTACTGGGTTGCAATTATCCTCAGGAATACAAATAATGTGCTTTACCTGGTATCGGAGTCAATCAAATTTTCAAAAATACCCATCCCAAGTCACTGAAGTCGAATTGACGGCCCATATGGTTGTTGTAAACAACCAGAAGGACTCAGTGTTTCCAAACCCTGCTCCTAAAAAGAGGAAGGGGAAGTCTCAGACTGGGACTAAGACCAAACCCAAGTATCAGGGCCCTGAGGCTTCAGGAACACAACCTAAAAGGCAAAGAAAGTCCAAGACTGATCTGACACCCAAAGGAGACCAAACATCATCCACCCTGGTGACAATGAAGGACACTGATACATCACAGTCAGTGCCCTTCGTCCCAACTACTACTCCCCAAGATCCAGAGGGAAACAAACAACCCGCTGGTTGGGGAGCGCCTTCCACACTGCCCAAGGAGGACATTCACCAATCACAGCTTTTGTCTGAGGGCCAAACGAATGATCCAAAAGACTCGGGGGGAAACATACAACCCACTGATAGGGATCTCACTGCCACCACTTCTAGGGATAGCGCTGGGAATCACCCACCAGTGCTTGAAGGAGAACAGGGGGACAAAGACTCAAAGGAACAAATACCACCCGCTGATATGGAACCCATCACCACCACTGGCTTATTAACTGTTGCTGAGGTCACTGATATATTATTCTCTGATGAAGAGCTTGCTGATAGTGAGGAAGAAATACTTTCACCAGGAGAAGAAATGGATGCAGATGTTCAAACCCAAGAACAATAGCATTAGCCTGTTTTACAAGAGACGGAAGAGTCACTTGCTTAACCTGAACAAAATGACTCTGATTCCTCTACTTCATCTTGTCCTGAGGAATTTAAAAAGTTTGACAACATTCTTCCTTTGACTGAAAGACAGCTGGTTATGTGGATTACAAAGGCTTCAAGGAAGTTATATTCTGGGGTCACTGATACTCTATGGGATCAGCATGTTGAAGCAGCTGCTAGCTATGCCGATCTGAAAGCTGAAGTAATTGCTGCCCATACAAATGCTGATGAGCACAGGGATTTCATGTATTATAATTTAGAAAGGCCGGATGACAACCTAAAGAAATTTCTCAACAACCTTCAGGAGTCTCTCACCAAGCTGGATGAAATCAAGGATTCTATGAAAGAATACCTAGCACTTAACTCCAAAGTGTTGGAGGCTACTGAAGCTTACATGAAGAATTCCTCCAGCGTCGCTGAGCTGATCAACATGCTTAAATCTGCAAATGTTCAGGGTCTTCAGTCCTCCATTCAGTCTCTTCAAACAACATTGGGTTCTTTGGATGCTCAAGTTACAAATCTGGCTAAGGCATCGTCTTCTATGGCCTGGAATCTTGGGCCTAGAATGACTGTCCTGGAATTATCTCAGGCCAATCTTGCTGACAAGGTCACCAGTCTTCAACAAGATACAACTGACATCAAGACCATGGTCACGGAGATATACCAAGCCTTCAAAGGTCAAGCAACTCTAACTCCCTCAGTATCTCAGGAAACTCTTGCTCTCACTAATGTTGCAGCAACAGTTGAGGAGGAGAGAGCCACTAAAGAGACTCCCTCTCAACCAGTATCAGCAACTCCAATCTCATCACAACAACACCACCATTGGTAGCATCTTCTACATCAAGCCAGGATAAAGGAAAAGCCATAATGAAAACACCAGAGCCTGAGAAGATTCCCTATGTCATCAGAAAAACCAAGTATCTGCTCACTCCAGCACATCTTGCTAACTACCTTGAAAAGGAGGATAAAAGAAAGAAACAGGCTGAGGAAGAAAAGAAAAGCAGAGAAGCCTTGGTTCAGGTAGTATCTGAGGAAGCTCAAAATATTGGAATTGATACCAAAAAGCTTAGAAAGGGACAGGCTGGAAAAAAGTTCAAAGATGCTTAGGCTGCTCAACTGGCTGCCATGAGGAAGAAGCTGGATGAAAAGAACATGAAGGCTGCTGCCATCAGGCAGGAAAGGATTGACCACTACAATTGGTCAATGACAAGCAAAAGGCTACCTGAAAAGATCACTGATGTGAGAATCATCCCCAAGTCCAAACCACTGGCAATGAATGTCTACAGGGGGGATGATAAAAGGCGCTTTGAGGTTCATGATCCCATGAAGTTCACTGACTTTGGGATCACTGAACTAGATGAGCTTGGTCCCATCATATCAAAGAAGCAGTATGCAGTAGTCAAAGAGTTGATGAAATCCCTAAGCAAACGGTATGAAAGACTAAGGAATCACCAGCACAACTTGGGATTCAGCCAGCTTTAACTGCACCTCAAGGATCTCAACCTCAATCATCTCAAGGCAAAAGAAACAGGGTTGAATCTGAGCCTGAAATCAAAGTACCTGGCCTGGACAGCAATAGGGAGCTACCAGAAGGTGTGAAGTTTGTGAACTGCCTTTGCATAGAAGAGCCTGAAAGAGGACTCTTCTTTATTGATGTCAATGGAAAGCTAGCATTCCAAAGGTGGAGTGATATTGATCTTGCAGGGGTGGGTACAATGGCAAGCTACCTACCAGTGGCCTCTCAAATCCAAACTCCATAGAATATCAGGTTATGCACTGACCTGAATGCAAAGATAAGAGAGCACCCTGACAAAGAAACACCCTTCAAGAAGAAACCAAAGCTAGAAGCACTGGGAATCCATCTTGATTAACATCTTATGCTGTATTATTTATCTTTTGTGCTAGTTATAGGGACTATGTAACCTGATCAATAAACGATGTATATTTCGTTAAAATATTCAGTGTTCCTTATTATGTTCATTGGTACATTCAGTGTAAAAAGAATCCATTTGCTCACTTACATTGATCAAATACTTAGGCTATTTATATATCCAAATAGGGGGAGACTGTTGGGTTCAGTAAATACCAAAACCCCTTATGTCTAGGATTTGAATAGAAAATATCCTAAGTGTGTAATCCTTTAAACATTAACAAGTCACTGAGTGCATAGTCTCTCCGTGAGCTGTCTTCAGGATACTCAGTAAGAGACAAAGAAAAAGTCTCTCCATTCAGTAAGGAAGAACTTAAGGGGTGAAGACTGAGTCAGGAAGAAGATGGTGGATTCAATGAGTGATGACAATAACTCACTGAATCCCAAAACTCCTCACCAACTACTAACACTGAAGACAAACTAAAGAGTAAAGACTGAAGGCTATGAAGAGTCAAGAATGAGCGGGACAAGGCGGGATAAGTTTGAACAAATAAGATGAAGTCCTTATCAACCAAAGTCAACTTTCCCTGAATCGTTAACTATTAGGATCAGTTTCATCACTGACAAGAAGAAAGCAGCCTTGTCACTTACCCAATATAGCCAATGTAAACAGAGACAAAATACATCAGTATTTTGTCTTCTGTAACCTGTCAGTTTGTCCTCTAGGAAAGAGCTAAAAACCATACTTGTATAAATAGCATAAGAGTTGGAGTGGAAGATTTCAAGCTTGTGAATTCATTTTAAAACATACACACAAGCCATCTTTCACTCCTCCAAATACAACTCTGTCCCTGAGATAGCTCAGTGGTTCCTTTGTAGTTGTGCTTATACTTAGCCTGAGCTTAGTGAGGAGATACCATACTTGTCATTTCAATCCCAAGTACTATGCCGCAAGTACTTGAGTAATGTATTCTTTTTGATTCATTTCTAATAAAGAATATAAACGTTGGAAATTTATCAGTGTGTTTTTACTTATTTGATTTCAAACATTATTCATAATTTGGTTATTTATTATTTTTAATTGTTTTAATACGATTGTGAAAAGGGAATAACAAGTTAAAACTGGTGGTTAATTCTGATAGGTTCAGAGTTAATTATGGTAGTTATAAAATTAATTTTTGTAGTAGTTTGTTCTTAGTTCTGGTTTCCATAGATATATGTATGTTTTTCTTGGTTTTAGACTATTTTTTCTAGGAAAAGCAAAGATTAGAGAAGTATGGAAGTTGCATTGGTTGTTGTGCTATTTGTGCTGACTTAATTCGGGTGATGTCATACTTAAGTCTGGTTGACTATTTTACGTCTGGTAGTGTTAAAAATGTTACCGTTAGTGTTGTTCGAGGGAAAATCCATTTTTACTGCTTAATTTGTACCGTTACCTACTTCTAGGCGGTCAGAAGTATATATATGGATAATTTTAATTTTTAGAATTCATATTTATCATTTATTTTCTTTATCCTAATATTTCATAGTTTAAATCTTTTCTTTCGCTTAAGTCTTCTTACCAGCACTAACCCTAAAACGCGCCGCACTACCAGAACCTCAAATTCACTTAAATTATGGCTCAATTAAAGTTCGTAGACAAGCACAATCAAGTAGGCTTTCTTAAGAAACCTAACGAAAGCACAGGTTTTGAGCAGATAGTGGCTTTTCTTATGGGTACTCACATCAGGTAAACCCTTAGTCATAATCAAACTATCTATGACTCCCTAGTCAAACAATTCTGGCATTCTACTACTGCCAGAACTCTTGCTGATAGGACCTAGAGTTATATGCAACAATTGATACCTTAGAGTATTCAATCACTAAGGAATCAGTCAGAGGCAAGCTACAATTGGCTGCTGCCTCATGGATTTCAATGTTTCCAAATAATGAACTTTTTCTGGGACTTGGTAATATTGGATATCCAACTGATGGATCTTTCACCTTTTGAAAAAGTAATTTTACACCCAATTGGCGTTTTCTAGTGCATCATCTCTTACATTGTATGAGCTCTAAAAGTGGTGGGTAGGATCACTTTGGAAGCAATATTGCTTCTGCATTGGTCTGTATCTCCACTGGCAGACTCTTTAATTTTTCTAAAATGATTTATGATGCCATGGTTGCAAATGCCAATAATAAGAAAAAGTTTTTGATGTACCTAAGATTTTTGCAAATGATCTTAAATGTTGAAACAACAAGAAAACATCCCTACATTGCTATCCCTTTCACTAAAAAGAATTTTAGAAACATGAAAAGGGGTTTTGAAGGAGTTAACATGCCACTTTTGCCTGCTATGTTGCCTGCTGTTGCTACTGACCCTACAGGTACATCTACATCAGTTCCAGTTCAGGCTACATCTACTACATCTGCATCACAGGATCAACCAACATCAGAACCAGATGAACCAGAGTTTGAAAAAAGAACACCAACACCCCCACCACCTTCACCTGCAGTTCATGAGAAAGCACCACCTGTGATTCCTCAAACCCAACCTTCAACATCTACTCCTGAAGCAGAACCAAGTTCACTAAATATGGCTGATATACACAACTTGGTTCCTAAATTACTGACAAGGATTAATGGTCTAGAAAATGATTTGAAGAAAACAAATCATACACTAGGCACATTTATTTTGAAGCTAATTAGAAGGGTTAAGAAGCTAGAAGGGATCCTCAAACAGAAGGGAATTGATTTTACAGATTCAGAGGGTGAGGAAGGAGAAAATTCTTCCAAACAAGGGAGGAATTTGAAAGAGGGTGCATCAGAGCTTAGGATACTAACAAAAGACAAATCCTCTGAGGATACACTTATAAGTCTTCAAGGAATGGAAGCAGCTGAAATTTTGGCTAAAACTCTAAGTCAAAAGAAGTCTGTGAGGAAGAAGATTGATACAGAAGCTGCAAGTTCTAGTGAAATGGATAAGTCTAGTGGTGATGATAAGTCTACTGAAGTTAAGTCTGATTTTGATGACGAACTTAGTACTGGCTATGAAGTAGATATTAATACTGGTGGTATAGAGGTTAATACTAGTAGTGACAAACCAGATTCTGCTAGTGTTCCAGTTAGTACTGGTGAGGAGTTTGTGTAGAGGAAAGGCAAAGGAATACTGCAAGAAGCTTCTGAACTAGTGAAAACCAAAAAGCAGATCACGGAAGAAGAAGCTAGCATGGCTGAGATTGCTAGAATCCAAGTAGAGGATGTAGCTGCAACAGCTAAGCTTGCAAGACAAAAAACGGATGATGAGCTTATTGCAAAGAACTTGCAGGAACAACCAGAACTTACTAAAGAACAAAATAAAAGAAAATCTGAAGTTCTGGAAGCTGCCAAGTTTTACATAGATGAAGATTGGGACACCACCAGAGCTAGACTTGAAGTCAATAGATTAATAAGACAGAAGCAAAAGACTATGCTAGGAAGATGGTAGAGATGGTAAATGAGAAGAAGAAGCTTCTCAGAGAGCAAAGACAGAGAGAAAGGATGAACAGACCCTTGACAAAAGGTGAGCAAAGGGAGTACATGATAAACTAAATAAAGAGTCAAGGCTATCCTAGTTGGAAGTTGAATCAGTTGAGGAAGTTAAAGGCTGATGAACTGAAAGCAGAGTTTGAAAATGTGGTCAAAAAAGTTCAAAGCTTT
Organism: Chrysanthemum seticuspe; assembly: GCA_019973895.1. Lineage (NCBI taxonomy): Eukaryota > Viridiplantae > Streptophyta > Magnoliopsida > Asterales > Asteraceae > Chrysanthemum > Chrysanthemum seticuspe. The sequence continues at coordinate 88,472,525 of BPTQ01000008.1, forward strand.
GCTCAAATGGATTCTGAATTGTAAGCTTAAAAGCTCAAAAGGAAAGATATAAATCTTCAACCAAAAGAAGCTAAAACGCAGAAGACTGCAGATGATGAAGAAGTTGCTGCTACTCCAGAGGTTGAAAAGGCTGCTGAAACTAAAAAAGTTAAGAAGGAAGAAGAGCCTGAAAAACCAGTTCTTAAGTGGACCAGAAGGAAGTCCAAGGCGAAGAAAGGAGTAAAGAAAGACAAAACTGAGGCTAAAGATGAAGTGGAAGCCTACATGGAAGATAAGGTTGATAAACCTTCATCAGAAGAGTTTACAACGGGCTCCCTTCCAGAAGGCCCAACACTTACAGCTAAGATAGCTAAGGTTCAGATTATCAAAACTGGAAAGAAATGATCTTACCAGATAGTAAGGGAAAATTACACTGACACTATATATGTGAATTTTCCTGCTGTGTTAAGTGATCTTTCAAAGGATGATTTGAAGACTATGTACCAGCTGATGATGGAGAAGCATGGTGATCAAAGGCCTAAAGAGGAGTATGAGAGAGTCCTGTGGGTAGACTTGAAGACATGTTTTAGAAATTAGATCCTAATGATGAAATGTGGAAGCTGGCCCCTCAAGAAAAAGTAATCAGATGAAGATATTTCTACACTTGTTAGGTTCATTGTTTAGAATTAGAAACTGCAATTGTTTACATGCTAACAGAACTGGAGTATCCACTTCCAAACAGGATTTGCAGGGCTATGCTGGAGAAGAAGCTGTTAGGTGAAAGGAAAGATGATGATCAGCTTCTGAAATTGATTGAATCAAAAGCTCAACAACAATAATTTTTATATGTTTGAAAGACTTTTCTAAATGTTGATTGGGTAAATTTTAAAAAGTTGATAAGTAAAATGGTTTTGAGATGGTTTCACTTGTTGAAGGTGCTCTGCACCAACACAATAAATGGTTATTAGTCCACCATGTCTAATCAACATAAGGACTAACTAATCCATGAGCAAACGGCTCTGGTAAAGATATCTCAAATCCGTTTATGGCTGACAATTTGCCAAAAATTGTGTGGTAATCAACTCACCATATCTGTGTTTGATAAAGAGTTAGCTAGCCCACAAGAGTATGGCTTGTGGTAAAGGCAGTGGAAAACCATAACTAGTTATTAATTCACCAGGGTATGAATACACCAAAGAATTAACTAGTCCAAAAGGGTACGGCTTTTGGCAAAGACAAGTCAAACCCGTTGATAGCTGATGATTTGCTAAAAATCATATGGTTATCAATGTACCATGGTTTAAACACCAAAATAGTGGCCACTCCAGGGTTATGGCTACCTGGTAAAGAGACATCAAATCCATAAACTTTCAATGATTCACCACTCAGGAGTTAACACACCTGGAAGTGATGAGAATAGAATGAAACTTTACAAATAAAGAATAGAAGATCAACCATGGAGTACTGATACTTGTCTCATAGTTGTTGCAAAAACAAATATTGAAGATTCAAAGAACTGCAGCCCAACATAATTTCAAGAAGTTAGTCTACAACATCCTCATGAAGCTTAAAAGAAAGAAACTTGAAGTTTACAAGTGAAGATCAAGTTAGGGGAGGATTGTTGGGAAATATCTAACCAGACTTAATACTGGTAGTATAAAGGTTAAGTCTGGTAGGCTTAGAATTAGTAGTTAAGTCTGCCAGTACAATGTTAAGTCTGGCAGACCTAAGTTAATATTGTTTAGTATTCATAGTTAGTTATGTTTATGATAAGATAGTTTGTTAGATTATATTAGGGAAGGATATGTACGCGTAGAGATATCTTAGGAAGAGATATCTTTATCCTTCTACAAATTTTGTATACTAGGGTTTTCTAAGAGTATAAAGGAACTCTAAGGCATAGTGTTATGCACTTAGACGATTAGAGCTTACAAAAGTTATTTAGAAACATTAATAGTAAAAGTTATTTAGTAATCATTGTGTTCTTCTTGCTTGTTGTTAATATTCCACGTTAGCATCAAGTACTCATTGTTAATAAGTTCTTCGCATAATTAGTTTGGATTTATCCAAGTTAGTTATTGTCTTACAAGGCTGCTTAGATCCATAACCTTGGACCTACATCCTTCATCAATAGATCGAAGAATGTTGATGCCATTTTCCTTACCCAAGAAATATAATTTAATTTGTTGTGCCCATGATACATAAACCATCCTATCAAGCATAGGACAGCGGGTATCAGACCTGGCAGCTTGAATGTCATCAGAAATGGTAGACATGATATTCATTTACACGGGATTTTACAGCTCAATGATTTAAACCGAGAAATAGAATCTTTCGCGAGATTTTAAAAAATCAAGAAGAAACTGTGAGACAATGACCAATTGAACATGTTAGATAACTGATGGATCGTTACAATGATAGAAGATTGTATGTTAGGAGTGATGATTGTTTGTAGGACTAGCTGAAATGTTGTTTGGTTGTGATTAGGTTTTGTTAACAAAATTTTGGCAGCATAACATTTAGATTGACTTGATAATTGGTCTTCAATCACCAAGTCGCAACCCCAAACCGCAATGTCAAATCGCAGTCCCTTGAAGCAAAAGGCAGCGACAAACCGCAGAGACAAACCGCAAGAACCCAATCGCATCAATCAAAACGCATAACTTGAGCAAATCGCAGTGACTACAAAACGCAGTGACTATAAAACGCCGGTTTGGCCAAAACGCAGAGACTTCAAAATGTAAGCTTGATCAAAACGCAGAGACTTCAAAACGCAAGCTTGATCAAAATGCATAGACTTCAAAACGCAGGTGATAACATCAAATTATCTTGAATATTAAGTGTCAATTTCTCCCGATAATGCCTGTAATTTATATCATTTATATGGATTCACGCTTGTTTTCCATTATATTTCACTTTCAGGTAACTTACGAGCATTGCAGCTAAAGAGACGCGGATTTGGAGTTTATTGAAGATTTATCATAGTATGCTCTCTTTGAAGAAGTTACGGCGTAACTCCTCTCTCACATTACGCCATGACTAAAGCGTGGCTCAAAAAACCAAATTAACTGAAGATTACGGCGTAATTCTATCCAAGATTACGACGTAACCATATTATGTCAAATGAGGTTCCACGGCGCTTCTAATTACACCGTAACTCATGCTACAACTATGGCGTAAACAATATTTATTGAAGATACGGCGTAACTCCTTCCAGAGGTTACGCCGTAACCAGCATTTTAGTGCAAAATACGAAGAATTGTATATTATGGCGTAACTCTTATAATTAGTTACACCGTAACCAGATCTGGCCTATAAATACCCCATGATTTTCAGCATTTCAAATCATCCCATTTCACACACAACATTCAGAGAAGGTGAGAAGAAGTCGAAGGCAGATCTAGAGGAGCATACGGAGCTATCTCTAAGAGAGAAATTACTCCCCTACGATAAGCATTAGCATTTTATCTTTTCTTTACTTTCAATTCATGTATTTCGTAACATTAAACTTTGAATTGATTGTTATAGTTAATATGAGCAGCTAACCACCCTAGGTGCTGGCCTAGTTATGATTCCTTAATTGTTTTGTTTGTGTTTACATTGCTTCCGTATAATTATTTCTAAGTGTATGCATGCATAGTTTGTTGGTAGCTACCCTTGTTTCAGTAGTTTTGAATGGCGGTAGATGCTAGTTACTTAGGAGATATGACCAACTGAACCTAAGTAAGTAGACTGAGACGGGAAGGGTAAGATATGACCAACTGACAACCCTTTCTACTTGTGCGATTTGACCAACTGATCACCTACCATTTGGATGAACTTAAGAAGAAAGGGGTGAATGTTTAAGTTGCTAGCGCCCGGGCACTCACTGTTATGAATCTAGCATGTAGCAGTACTTAATGACTTGGCTTAGGGGACCAGGAACAACTCGACTTATGACGGGGCACCCGATTTCTCCAGTGGGACCCTTTGCTGATAGGTTAGGACGAACTGACCAAATGCTATCCTAGCGACTTTGAACCCACCTGAAGTAATTGGAAGTAATTAGACGTAAACATTACTAATTAGGATGAGTAACTAGGTTAGCACCCCTCTCCTCTATTGTTAGGAATTAGAAATTCCATAGTGAAGAGTCGATCACCCCAAATATTATCTAGCATGAGTTAGCTCGTAGACTTGTAGTTATTTACGTTATTATGTTGTTAATTAGTTAGTCATTAGCGTATAATAGTTTAGAGTAACACCATGGAGGAAGGACGGGTATTTACCCACTGTATACCTGATCCACAGGCCAATAGGAGGTCGTTATGTTTGTAAGTATAAATACCCCTTCCATCCATGGAAGGGGTGGAGCTCTTTAATCTAACCTTTTACATTTTATTGAACCAACTCTCTACCAAGAAAACTCCCTTTCTCTACTTTCTCTCTCTAAAATGTCTAACATGTATTTTGATCATCCAAGACCACCCGAATCATCATAACACAATACTATATCGATCCTACAATTGGTACCAGAGCCAAGGTTATTGTGTTTTGTTGATTTGTGTCGTTACTTTGATATGTTTTTGGCTGTTCTTAGCATCATCTTTATTGGTCAAAAAATTGTTTCATAAGTTTTTGGCTTTTGTTTTTGGCTGCTACTTTGATATGTTTTTGTCTTTAACTGTTTTTCATGTATCCTTTCATGTTGGTCAAAAATGTCTCGTGATGGTCTCAAATCTGTCTTGTGTCAAACTTTATTGTCCAAACAGTGGTATCTAAGAACTTTTTTTTGTACCAAAAGCTGTGAAATATGGTGGTCAAACAGTGGTCAAAACGGGTCAATGAAACATTTTGTATGCACTTTTTCTGAGTTTCAATGAATCTGGTCATGTTTTCGTGGTCAAACTGGGTCAAAACAGTCATATGTAGCAGTTTTTTTTGTCACGTTTTTCTGGGTTTCTTTGAAGATAATTCATATAGCGACTTGACTCATAAAAACTGTTAGCGACTTTCCATGAGTCTTTACACATGGTAGCGACTTAGTCGTAGAGACTTGGTCTAGCGAGTTAGTCGTAGTGACTTGGTCTAGCGACTTAGTCGTAGCGACTTGGTCTAGCGACTTTGCCGTAGCGACTTAAGCTAGCGACTTGACAGAAAGGATGAAGAATAATCGACCACAAGAACACAACCACAATATCAAATAAACCAATTACCAAAGACTCAGCAACCTCAGGTATCACATCATCAATCCAAGTGAAACAATACATACAACAACATCCAACATCACATAACCTTACTCTTCCTCCATCTCTATCAAGACTCAAAAACTAATAACAAAAAATTCATTAATCTCAGATTTATTTTTCGTGATAGTCAAAGATTAAACAAGACCTTCCAAGGTTTACACCACGAAATTAATCATCATGGACTATTTTGATGCATAGCTTTATTAATATCCAAAAAGTGTATAAAAGGATTTTTAACAAGATTGTTAAAATCGTTTTTATCTTTTCGTTAATCAACAAAAAAATAAATAAAAATGATTACAACTAATCATATCACCTACCCGAGACCTCAACAGAGATCTTGAAGCCTTCACATGTGGTCTTCGAATCTGGTATACGAAAGGATGGAGATGATTTGTTATTTGATCGGTTATGAATTTGAGATTAATTAAGTTTTATTAGATATGAGAAGGTTGATGTGACTTTTTAAGGTTTATGAAAGGAGATTAGTTGTTTGATAAGATCTGTGTTTGAGTGATATTAGGAGTGGGAGGAACGCATTTTCTGTATTGGTAGGCGTTTGTTATCACATTGTATTACTTAGGTTTAGGGTAAACCGCTATATATGTATACCGAGTACTTACATTGTTGTTGGATCAAGGATTTTGGATCGGATATCATTTCATTAGGTTGGGCCTCACGAAAAGGATTATTCAGACTTGGGCCGTATATTTGGGGCGGGTTGGATCATTAGTACTAGCGATATGTGTTACTTAACCAATTTCAAATATATGAGTGGATGTTGATCACGTGAATGGACCAAACCTTTGGTAGTGAATTTGGATAGTTGACTTTTCGTATGATTTCTTTTTGGACTGAATATTCACATTGGTTATCTGGACATGTATGCATATTGGACGGCACGATGAGACGAGTAATAACATGATCACAATTATAACCGGATAACTTTCGTACACAATTTGTTTGGTTATAATTCTTTTCAATAGCATTTGGTTAATGTGGGTACGTTGGTGTATACATGTCCTCGGAGAATATGATGTCACAGCTTGGTTCGATGGTTGAACAAAGTTGACTTAGGGGTTGTTTGAATGATATTTCTTATTTGACTTTGAAGTGAACCTTTCTGGGCATGTTTGCTGATAACGCTACACGCGTCGTTCGGGGTCAAAGGAACTTCCTTTTCTTCGAGCAAGTTTTATAACACCCTAGGCAGTGAACCTAATCGTTGTAGTGTAGTAATTAGGGTACGCCACGGGTATTGATATCGTTCTCTAGGGGAATAGGAATGCTAGTGAGAAGTTACAACGCTAAGGTTAAGGTTGAGGAAGATTATTTTTTTATCTTTTTTATGTTTTTTTAGGAAATTGAAAGGTACGAATCTCCGGTATTGGATTTGGGGGGTTGGTATTTCTACCGATTACTCTACTAATATCTAATTATCTAAACTAAGGTGGTGGTAGTCTATGTCTAATTAATGTGTGCTCGTATGATAGTTTAAAGATGTGTTTACTTAGGTTTTACTACTCCTTAATTATCTCCTATTGATGGTTGAGTTGTCACGTCTTATTCTTAGCTGCGTTGTGTGTCTAAAGTTGTAGGGTATGCGTTTCTCCCTAACTCTTTGAACTTACCAAAGGGTCTCGTCTACAAAACCCACTAGGGATAATAAACTCTTACTCTAAGGCACTCTTTGGATGGTTTAGCTTACAACTACTCAGGTAATTATATTCTAAGGTTTACAAAGATGAATCAAGCATTAAGTACACAACGAATGACCTATCGCATTACTAGATCATTAATCAACTAAGATAAAAAACAACCAATCAATATTTAATAATTAAGTTTCATGTTCCCTAAGCAAACACACAAATAAATTAGCGGGACATGGAGAACATGCAAGCATACACACAAATAATTAAAGACATAATTAAATTGATGAAATAAATACTTATCTTGATGTAAGATAGGGTTTGAAACCCTAAAATACTGTACAAGACACCCTTGGTTCGGTTTTAGGTTTTTACTCCACAAAAGACTCTCTTAAAACTGAAAAATTCGGATTCTATATATAATATTACATATGCGACGGCGTCACCTTATGTTTCGTGACACCGTCGTGTCGCCATCATTAGGGTTTCGTCTTGGCCACGTTAACCTTGCGACGGCGTCACCTTATGTCTGTGACGCCGTCCTCTTCAGCTTCTGACGTCGTCTGGGTTGCATCTAGGCCGTCTGAGTAGCAACGGCCTACTCTTTTAAAGCTCGACGTCGTCACTTGAAAATAGGGTATTTGGCTACTGTATCGTCACAAAAATCCTCCGACGGCGTCACAATTAACACCTGACGCCGTCGCCTTCTGTTTTTAGCAGCTTTGAGTGTCTCGATTATGACTTTGGCCATTTTCTTCGTATATTCGCGCCTTTTCGTCCAAATAAGTGTCATTCCAGCATTTTGCCTTCAAGAGACCTAAAAAGTAAAAAGGAACGATATTAAGCAATAACGGATACAAAAGTGATCAAATAAGGACTTAAACGACCCCTCAAAATGGTACCTTTTAAAACCTTATCAAATATCCCTACACTTGTTATTTGCTTGTCCTCAAGCAAATGTGCTTTTAGCCAATTAATTTATAAGTTAGGGGTCATGAAGCATTGATTTAAAATGGTCCACAACACATATAAGCCCCGCAAAAGTCATAACAAGCACGGAAATTACATACTAGCACCTCACATGGGGTGTTTGGATACTCACATCTCTCTCGGGTGTATATATGAAATATAACAAATAGGAAATGGAAGATAAACACTCATTAACCGGTCCTAGTACATAGATTACCATAGACTTGAGAATAGATCAAACCTCCATCGCTTTGGCGTAAGCACCTAGGAAAGACTATCAAAGATGTCTTTTAAAGGGTTGTAATGTTAGGCTTACGGTAGGGAAACAAGGGTTTGGTGGGATAGGCTATTTAGTGGTGGTAAGTCAAAAATCTCTATGTTAAATGCATACGAAGAATGGAGTTGCTAAGCCAAGACTCGACACTCTAAAACTCTAGGTAACGGAAATAAACGAACATAAATTTAAAGGATAGATGTAGGATGGTAGCCCGTATGTTTTTTTTTTTTTTTTTTTCTTCTTTTTCTATTTCTTTTCGATTTTTTTTTTTTTTTCATACACTTTTACTCTACCATCCTCTACGGTAACATCAAAATAATAGGGATTTATAGGCACATCCCTACACTTGAGTTTTTATTTCTCTAACACTAATTTGACCCGAATTGAAAAGATCAAAACACTTGGGGTACATTATTATGCAAACAAAGGGAATTTGAATTTAACGTTCCCTTCCCGTCATTTTATAAACTTTAACTTTTCCCATGAATCCCAATCGTCCCAAAACTGTATACAAAGGATATGACTCGACTTAGCAACTAATGCAAGCAACCAGATAATTGAACTAAGGGTTTAGGGTGATAACAAACATTTGCACTAAAAGTGAGTGCATAAGGGGTAGGCTAAGGCGATTTGGGTGTATATTTGGGGGTGGGGTGTAAACAATGCTCTTCATTGATATTCCGGAAAAACCGAAACATCACGAGAACCGCGAAAAGGATAGGCTCTGAGGGGTTAACTAGGGGTATCGGGTACTAAAGATGAGTACAACGCAAAGGGTGTGGGGGAATTACTCAACCGATGTGGAAGAAGTAATTATATTACGGGTATCAAACAAGGGTTATCCTAATGCCTCTTATCATTTAGTTATTCCTAACTACACAGGTGTAGTCTCACTTGCGATCTCGGAATGCATCACAAAACAAGTTCTAGAATCTAATATACTACCGGTTCACACTCTAAGCATTAAAGATGAATGCTTTAATTCCTACTAATCTAAGGGTGATCCTCACATTTTGGGTAGAATTTGGGTGGTAAACGGTTTTGTGCTAGTCATATGACTTCCTATCCGTGAGACGCTTTTGTTAAGACTAATGGCCCACTCCTATATGTCATGAAAAATTTTAAATTTGGTGCCAAAATTACCCTAACCGACATTTTCTCATGGTTTATTACACAAACACAATTGGACAAAGCAAATAATCAAGGATAAGCATAGTTTCAAAGTTCCCGTTTTATTTTCCCTCCCTACACTTAAACTGAACATTGTCCCCAATGTTCCCCGAAAGTATCAAAGTTATGATAAAAGAAGGTAATCAAAAACAAAAGAAACTAATACTCCCCTGATTAGCTCGGTAGGATCCGTGTGTGAAGTAGTGGTTAAATCCTTTCCAAGAAGAATTTATGCGTGAAAAGCTCCTCAATCTTATGTAGCTTCTACTTGAAAAATTAAACCTGCACACTTGTAGAAAACAAACGACACCTTCGCGTAAAATCGGCGGTAATAATATATATAAGACTCGATTTAAACTAGGATATAATGCTTGTGGAATGGATGTTTACAGAATTTCTAAGAAAATTAAGACCTAGAAAATTCAAAAAATTTATAAGTAGTTCAGAAAACGAGAAAAAGTGATCTGATGTTTTTACTCCTTCCTGACGCCGTCAGGTTGCAATCCTGACGCCGTCAGGTTATCCTGACAAAAACTGTTCTGCGATTTTCTGAAAAAAAATTCTGGAAAATTTACATCTTTAGAATCTGGAAAAAATTTCTGCAAAACATCCATTATGACTCGATACAAGCATTTGACTCGAACAAACAAACATATATATCTTTTATTTAATTGTTATTCTCATGTTTACGTTTCTTTTGAAAACGTGTGTAATCCTCCCTACACTTATCCCTTATGTAAAATACCTTTATATGCAATTAAGACGAGGTTAAAAACAAAATAAAGCATTTTTACAAATTTAAACATGAGGATAAACAATTAATAAAAGATATATGACACTAACAAGCAAACAATTAAGCATGGGTTGCCTCCCATGAAGCACTTTCCTTTATTTAAGAGTCTTGTAGCTAGACTCATAGTCGTGCTCCTACGTTTTCTCATTACCGCCCTCTTGACGGTCTCTACCGGGGGATTCCATGTTGTAGAAGTGTCCTATGATGCACCTCTCTAAGAGTTCATCATCTCCCCAATCGGTCCTATATTTCGGTCCTAAGTTCAAACAATCCTTATAGAACCCGAAAATCTTAGCCATAACATAATCTACTCCCTTTTCCCTATCTTTATCATTCCTATAATAGACCGACAGCTTAAGTTCCTTTTCATCATTAGAGAGTGATGAAAACTTCTCAATCTTAAACGGCATTTGGTAAGCTATGTCGTCGGTCTCATCCTTGAATCGCACTACTCCTAACAAGGGGTCATAGGTCATCCCGGTGCTTTCTACGAAAGGTTTTCCTAGAATAACGTGGGACAAACTAGGGTCTATGGCCGTGCTAATATCATCCACAATTATGAAGTCCGTAAGGAACGTGAAACTACCTACATAGACGGGCAATCCCTTAACTCTACCAAGAAAATTGCCCTTATCCCTAGGATTATTGGGGTCTTGCCTAGTTTGGATAGGCTTCTTCATTATCGAATTGTAGTAGGTGCTAGTCATTATGTTGATTGGGGATTTGCGATCAATGTAGGCCTTTGCCACAAAAAGGTGTCCTATGCAACATGGTATGTTAAGATTCCAAGGGTTCCCAAACTTGATTCTAGGGCTTTTCCTAACATACATGTGACGGAGGTCACGCACTAAGTGAGGGTGGCGAGATAGTTCTTCTTCCGTAGGAAATTTGTTGAAATAGTCAATGTCTACTTCATCTACTTCCTCGGGTGTTTCATTATTTACAAGTGTATGGTCCTCTTCGTCATCTGTTCTATCAGGTTCCACTAAGGCGATGGTATTGACGAATTGAACGTGCTTAGTTAGCTTGCTTGGATCCTTAATCTCTATACCTAAAGGTTTGGAAGTTGAGATAGCACTAACCTTCCTATCACTATTAGCTATAGCTTTCAAAAGGTTGTCTATCTTCCTATCCATCTCGGCTTGTTGATGGTTAAAGCGGTCCGAGAGCTTAGCCATTTGGGTTTCTTGGGATGCAACTAGGTTTTGCAACATCCCTTCGATGTTTTTTTGGTTAGGACCGTTAGGTGGGGGCCATGAGAAATCATTAGAGGTGAATTCTTTGGTTTGTCCCCAGTAGAAGTCGGGCTTGCTTTTCCATGCCTCACGGGTTTCATTGAAATTCCTAGGTCCGGGTGTTGTAGGGAATCTTCCTCCCGCTCCATTAATACGCGAGGATGCGTAGTCAACGGAAGTGTGTTCGGGGGATCGGGTGCTAGTGCGCGTGTTATGAGGATCACAAAACGGCTCGCACGAGGAAGAAACTTTGTTCACATGGTGTGAAGACTTAGGATTTTCGTAGGAACTCATAAGGAATTTAACTTGATCTTCAAGTTCGATCATCCTACGGTCGGAAGGTTGTGAGTTGATGGAAGGCAAGGAGATTGCCTTGACGGTTTTAGGTAGCTCACGGGGGGGCATCCCAACTTTCGTTGTCGTAGAGGGCAAGGTCCTCTATTATACCCCATGATTCTTCTGCGGTGAGATCACTAAGTTTTCCACCGGCCGCTTGGTCAATGGATCGCTTAGTGGGGAAGTTGACATGATCATAAAAGATTTGGACTTGGAGCCAAAGATCAATGCCGTGATGAGGGACTTTATGAAGTAAGTCCTTGAATCGGGTCCATGCTTCGTAGAGAGATTCACCTTGACGTTGTTGGAACATCAAGATGTCATTCCTAAGCTTAGTGGTTCTTCCCGGTGGGAAAAATTGAGCAAGGAAGCGAGAGGTAAGATCATCCCAACTTGAGATGGAGCCGGCGGGAAGTCGCTCAAGCCAATTACTAGCTTGGTCCCGTAGAGAGAATTGGAAGAGACGCAGGCGCGTGGTCTCCCGAGTAGTAGCATCAAGGTCGATGGAATCGACAATTTTGAGGAAATCCCTCAGATGCTGATTTGGATCTTCGGAACGAAGTCCATGGAATGCACATCCGTTTTGCACCAACCGGATGGTGTCGGATCGCAGGGCCGTAGTTTGGGCTTGGTCGGGAAGCTCAATGGTGTTCCTATAGCGTAGGTGGCTTGGTCTTGAGTATTCACCAAGAGTACGGGCTCTTGGCGGGTCATTTGGTGGTGGGTTGATGAGTGGTGGTTGGTTATCATCTTCCATGATGAAAAGTGATGGGTGTTACGAAGAAAAGTCACGAAGAAGGGGGATAGACTAAGAGGAAGCTAAAAATGAGAAAAAATTTACATGATAGGAGTCAAGCAAAGAACCTAAACGAGGTGGACTAATAACTAGCTATTCTATTCCCCGGCAGCGGCGCCAAAAACTTGATAACGCTACACGCGTCGTTCGGGGTCAAAGGAACTTCCTTTTCTTCGAGCAAGTTTTATAACACCCTAGGCAGTGAACCTAATCGTTGTAGTGTAGTAATTAAGGTAAGCCACGGGTATTGATATCGTTCTATAGGGGAATAGGAATGCTAGTGAGAAGTTACTACGCTAAGGTTAAGGTTGAGGAAGATTATTTTTTATCTTTTTTATGTTTTTTTAGGAAATTGAAAGGTACGAATCTCGGGTATTGGATTTGGGGGGTTGGTATTTCTACCTGTTACTCTACTAATATCTAATTATCTAAACTAAGGTGGTGGTAGTCTATGTCTAATTAATGTGTGCTCGTATGATAGTTTAAAGATGTGTTTACTTAGGTTTTACTACTCCTTAATTATCTCCTATTGATGGTTGAGTTGTCACGTCTTATTCTTAGCTGCGTTGTGTGTCTAAAGTTGTAGGGTATGCGTTTCTCCCTAACTCTTTGAACTTACCAAAGGGTCTCGTCTACAAAACCCACTAGGGATAATAAACTCTTACTCTAAGGCACTCTTTGGATGGTTTAGCTTACAACTACTCAGGTAATTATATTCTAAGGTTCACAAAGATGAATCAAGCATTAAGTACACAACGAATGACCTATCGCATTACTAGATCATTAATCAACTAAGATAAGAAACAACCAATCAATATTTAATAATTAAGTTTCATGTTCCCTAAGCAAACACACAAATAAATTAGCCGGACATGGAGAACATGCAAGCATACACACAAATAATTAAAGACATAATTAAATTGATGAAGTAAATACTTATCTTGATGTAAGATAGGGTTTGAAACCCTAAAATACTGTACAAGACACCCTTGGTTCGGTTTTAGGTTTTTACTCCACAAAAGACTCTCTTAAAACTGAAAAATTCGGATTCTATATATAACATTACATATGCGACGGCGTCACCTTATATTTCGTGACGCCGTCGTGTCGCCATCATTAGGGTTTCGTGTTGGCCACGTTAACCTTGCGACGGCGTCACCTTATGTCTGTGACGCCGTCCTCTTCAGCTTCTGACGTCGTCTGGGTTGCATCTAGGCCGTCTGAGTAGCAACGGCCTACTCTTTTAAAGCCCGACGTCGTCACTTGAAAATAGGGTATTTGGCTACTGTATCGTCACAAAAATCCTCCGACGGCGTCGCAATTAACACCTGACGCCGTCGCCTTCTGTTTTCAGCAGCTTTGAGTGTCTCGATTCTGACTTTGGCCATTTTCTTCGTATATTCGCGCCTTTTCATCCAAATAAGTGCCATTCCAGCATTTTGCCTTCAAAAGACCTAAAAAGTGAAAAGGAACGATATTAAGCAATAACGGATACAAAAGTGATCAAATAAGGACTTAAACGACCCCTCAAAATGGTACCTTTTAAAACCTTATCATTTGCTAATTTCGTCTTCTTTCTTTCTACCCTTCCGCGAAGATGACTTGTTTGGGCGTTTATTGAGTGTGATAAAGACTTGGCTATTTAGTTATGGTTGTGATTCTTTCTCGCTTAACCCACAACGTAACTATCACTTCGGTGTCTCATGCAGTTGAGGATACGTCAAGAGGTTTTGTACATTGGGTACACCGTTTCTTTTTCACGAGGATTAGTACAAGTTTAAGTAACAAATCTAGGGAATTTTACTTCATGATCAAGTTTGGTTTATCGGGTTTACTTCACCAGGAGGTCACAACATTAGCTGACAGAATGCGTGAATGATGTGTTTACCAAAGTGTTTATTGGATGGTGGATGATAATGTTGATGTTGGATAATGAACTGCTGAAGAACCACTGCATGTTCCCCTAAAACAGATATTCACTGAAACCAAAGTTGTCATAACACATTCAAGCTGATATTATGTACGGTTTTGTCTTGATTTTGTAAAATCCCGCGAAATAACCTATTTCTCGGTTTAAATCATAGACTTGTAAAATCCCGTGACAATGGAAACATCCTGATAATAGTAAAGTGCATTTCCGGATCTATCTCATGGTTTATTCTTGGATTTGTAAAATCCCGCGAAAGAATCCATTTCTCTGTTTAAACCATGGAATTGTAAAATCCCGTAATGATGGAACCATCCTGGAGAAAGGAAAGTGTAATTCTGGATCTTATCTGATGCTGGTGCTACGGTTTCTGCTTCAAAGAAGGGATAAAAGGGTGTACTTCATGAATTGGGTGTGTGTTTGGGTTGTCTTCATGGCAGTTTGGTTATTTCATGGTTTTACGGGGTTATGTGCTTTTAAGCATGGTCGGGATGAAACCATTATCATAGTTCACTTAAAATGTAAAAGGAGGCTAGATGTTAACTTTTAACCAGAAGATGTGACAACGGGGTTAATTCACTATTATTTATTTGAGGTTGAAATGAAATATCACGGGCGAGTGTACTTAGTATCTGAAGGTATCGGGGATGGTTTGATGAAGATTCTTCATGATCCTTGTTCGAGCTTATTATCCATAACGAAGACTTGGAAATCTAGTTATTGTTGGGTGTCTTTTACCTTTTCTTTTACCACTTAGGGGAATTGGTCATTTACCACTACAAAATAACTATCACTTTAAGGAGTTACGTTGTAGTGCTCAGTGTCACATTCAGTTGTGGATTTTCAAGAGGTGATGTACGTCTATTACTTGATGGTTGGTTGGATGAAGAGTATAGAGTACTTAGAGATTCAATGGACGATGAAGTCTCGGCACCGCTCTTTGTTATATATGTGCAAGTTTAAGTCACAAGTTCGGGTTGTTTTTCTTCAGGGGCAAATTCATCATATTGGGTTTTCTCCATCAACTGTCACGACAAAGAGCCTACTGAATGATAATGGGGTTGATTACATGTTTTGCCAAGAGATTGAAAAGAGAGAGATTATGACGTCTGTTCACATCAGTTCATGCCTCGTACTCCAAAGAAAAGAAAAGTGTACGCTTCAGTGTGCTTTATCTTCTGAAGAAGAGAAATCTTCTTATTATGACCATTCTCATCCACATGCTTCATACTTTTTCCATGCGCTTCAGTTATCGAGTGAACCGGGCTACCACTGATTGTTTTCTCGTTCCACTTGCTCGATTATAATGAAGATGGAGACATCATGTGCTTATTTTGTGGGAGAGAAGTGTGAATAGAACATTCGGATGATTTTCACTTATTTAATCAAGAATGGCAACTCCGTATGCAACTCTTGAGGGGGAGAAGAAGTGTGAAATTACTGCATGGTTGATTGATTTTTGAGAATAAATGGTCAAACGGCTCCAAACTCATGTAAGAACCGATCTTCTTCTTATCGGGTCATCGTTACATGGAGTTTCTTCTATGAGCCAGTGGTTGACATCTTCACACAGGCTGATATGATTATCGACAAAGTGCTTCCGGTTAATGCTTCACGTACACATCAACATGATGATTCCGAACAATCTCTCTGTTCTTGTTTGATGTGATTGGTAGTTTGGTGTTACCATTTCGTGTGTTCATTGCGGGCTGATTGCTGATTTCCTTGATGAACATCTTTCTGTTTATGTTTGATTGGGAGGGATATTAATTAAGGGGATTTGCAAGATGTAAGTTAATTGGGATGCTTTTTGGTGTGTTGAAGATGTTAAGTATCTATTCCCCAACTGGACAATCTTGAAGAAGGTCGAGTCTACAGTCGGTTCTACATTTTCTACTACATGTTAGAAGACTAAAGACGAGTTGCATTTGATTATCTAAAGACTTCTTCTTATTCAAGCATTCATCATAAAGATTGTCGGTTTAGGGGAGAGCACTAATTGGGGGAGGGTGATATGTCTGATTTAATCCCCAATTAGACTTGCTCACATTCTTCAGCAAGTTGATTCTCACAAAGACTTTCAAGTGTTCTTCCCAACATATTTCTAGTATACGGGCTTATAGTGTGTTGCTGATTATGAAGTATAAAAACCAGCAAGGGGGAAGGAGACAAGCACCTAAACGCGAGTAAACTTGATGAACTTAATACTTCTAATTAATTGAAGATATCCCGGGAAGACAAATGTTATTACCGCAGAGAAACTCAAGGTTTGACTCATGACGAGTAAACTTGATGAACTTAATTCTTCTAAGTGATTAAAGATATCCTGGGAAGACGTATGTCATGACCGTAGAGAAAATCAAGGTTTTACTCATCAAGGCGTTTAGTGTTATTATTCAAACTATGTTAGGAATTGGAAATTTCATGTTAAAGAGTCGGTCACCCCAATAATGGTCTAGCATATGTTAGCTCGTAGATTTGTCGTTGTTTACGTTATTTATCAGTTTATTAGTTAGTTATTAGTTTAGTTTAGCGTAGTGCATCACCGTGGAGGAAGGACGGGTCTTTACCCACTGTATCCCTGATCCACAGGCCGATAGGAGGTCGTGTCTTATGTAACTATAAATACCCCTTCCATCCATGGAAGGGGTGGTGCTTCATAATCTAATACTCTACAATTTGTGTAAACCTCTAGCAAGAACACCCTCTCTCTCTCTTCTTTCTCTCTCTAAAATGGAAAACATGTATTTTGATCTCCCAAGACCACCCGAATCATCTAACACAATAAAATAATGATCCTACAATTGGTACCAGAGCCAAGGTTCTTGTGTTTTGATGATCTTTCTTGTGGTTTTGATACTTGGTTGAAACTGTTTTTGTGTAAGTTGTGTGGTCGGATTATTAGTTATGGGCAAACTGTTTTTAACAAGTTTTTGTATTCTCTTTTGGTCAATATGTTATATGGTCTAATGTTTAAGGATTCTGTCTTGTGTCTATGGGTCCAAACAAATTCTTTGTCTTTATCATGTGATTTCTTGTTTCCAACTGCTGTGAATAACTTGTGTTCATACGGTCATATATGTGGTCAAACTGTCATCTTTGTGGTCAAACGGATCTAAAGTAGCAGTTTTTATGATAGTTTTTCTGGGTTTAGTATGAAGGTGGTCGGAAAAGTAGCCGGAAAACTCATCGGAAAACATAAAAAATCTTGCTGGCGATTTGAACAAAACTGACCAGATGCATTGCACCTCTTATAGCGACTTGTCTTTACAAGTCGCTACGACTTGTCCTAGCGACTTGGCTAGCGACTTGTCCTAGCGACTTGGCTAGCGACTTGTCCTAGCGACTTGGCTAGCGACTTGTCCTAGCGACTTGGCTAGCGACTTGTCCTAGCGACTTGGCTAGCGACTTGTCCTAGCGACTTGGCTAGCGACTTGTCCTAGCGACTTGGCTAGCGAATTGTCCTAGCGACTTGACCAGTAAACTAGCGACTTGGTACAGAAAGGTAGATGAAGTAGAATGACATAACACAAGACACGACCACAACATATCTATGACCACAACAAGACCACGACCAAAGATCTTTAGACCTCAAGTCCAATGACCATCATCAGTCAACAATATCTATATGTATAAGGTACTCAGATCCGAACCAATACCAATCTAAACTCAACCAATTCGAACCTTACCAATCATACATCTAGACTCATCAAGATTGAAGACTCATTCACATCATTTATTACTCGAAACATATTTTTTCTAGATCTCAGTTGTGGCTCAAAGAGTTGTAATCTTTAAAAGATTCTTGAGTATGAACCAAATCACATCATTGACCTCGTTAAGCTTTGCTTTATTTCATGTCCGAAACAATAGGTAAAGTTCATAACAATATTGTTATGTCTCTATCTCGGTTCGTTCTAACTAACGTTGTCAAGATTCATGGACTATGAACATATATCAAAACAACATCACACCTCTCCTAGTGATCTCAGAATTTCTTTTCGTGACACCATTTAATGATGTATCAAGATTGCCAAGAGTCTTTAACACGAATTCTCATCATCATCGATCTAAAACTGTTGAAATATCCGAAAATTATTGAAGAAGGTACAAAACATTTAGGGTTTCAAACCTTGTTCATTATTCGGTTACAAGTAAATTAAAAACATCCAAGATAATTAAAGCCTACCTGTGAACCTTTGTCCGTTAAAGATCCTTGATGTCGAATCTATTATGTTGAAGCCATCTCTGTGGCTTGATTATTGGAACCTACTCAAACCATCCCTGTGGTGAGGTCTTGTCTTAATTATTACCGCATATTGTGTCTAAGAAGTGAGGATTTGGGGCGAATTTGTTGAGGTATTTAAGGGTGTCAAATGATTTTGGATGATTGTTAACTAATGGAGGCGACATATTAGGGTATGAAGAAATCAGATTTGTGGTGAGAATTGTTTGGGTGAGATTAACTGGATGTGAGAGGAGTGAGATGGGGGCGCACATTCTCAGAGATTGTGTTTTAGGGTTATGATGGAATGACCTAAAAAATTAGGATATCACATTTATATCCGGTTTCTAGTTTTTTTGAATGGATTGAGTTGTTGGGTTGAATACTTCAATGGGCTTCATGGAATTCACATGGGCTGATCATGGTAAACGAATGTGGGCGTTATATTGGCTCCGAAAATAAGCAATGTGAATAATTTGTCAATGAGGTGCACATTCTTAACTTTGTATTGTGTTGTCAAGGTTTATGTGTGATTGTTACATATTTGAGATGGATACATGAATTAAAATTATGGATACTTAAGTGATAAGAATCAGTGGTATTTTGTTCGTGTATCTCATCTCATTTGGATCGGCTTGGAATTTATTGTGGGATACTTAATCTTACAATTATCATGGGCTTCCGTATGCGCTTTGGTGATATTATGAGACTTGGAGTAGATGAGCCGTGAGTGTATTGGATTGTCGATATAGGATTTGGATTGAATTGGGTTGAATCTTATTATTATGGACCGAGTCGTTATGTGCTAAATTGAATCGGGACTTTCCTATGTGATGATATGTTGTATTTCTGATTTAATGGATTGAACCGGGATTAATGATTGTTAGATCTAATGATGAATTGGTGATAATGTGATTGGATGATGAGATTCAATGTGTTATGAGGTTTGATTCTTTGGGCTACACATTCTCACATAGTATATTGTGTCATGGCTTGAATTGATGAGTATACAACGTTGACTACGGGGATGTTTGTACGGTATTTATTACTTGGGTTTGAAGTGAAGTCTTTCGGGCGCGTTTACTTATTTCGTCTTCTTGCTTTCTACTCTTCCGCGAAGATGACTTGTTTGGGCGTTTATTGAGTGTGATAAAGACTTGGCCATTTAGTTACGTTTGTGATTCTTTCTCGCTTAACTCACAACGTTGCTATCACTTCGGTGTCTCACTCAGTTGAGAATGTCAAGAGGTTTTGTACATTGGGTACACCGTTTCTTCTTCACGAGGATTAGTACAAGGTTAAGTAACAAATCTGGGGAATTTTACTTCATGATCAAGTTTGGTATATCGGGTCTATTTCTCCATGTGGTCATTACAATAGCCGACAGATTGCGTGATTGATGTGTTTTCCATAGTGTTGATTGGATGGTTGATGATGTTGATGATGTTGGATAATGGACCGTTGATGAACCGCTGCATGTTCCCCTAAAACGGATATTCACTGAAACCAAAGTCGTCGTAACACATTCAAGCTGACATTGTTTACGGTTTTGTCTTGATTTTGTAAAATCCCGCGAAAGAACCTATTTCTCGGTTTAAATCATAGACTTGTAAAATCCCGTGACAATGGAAACATCCTGGTAATTATAAAGTGCATTTCGGGATCTATCTTACGGTTTATTCTTGGTTTTGTAAAATCCCGCGAAAGAAACTATTTTTCGGTTTAAACCATAGAGTTGTAAAATCCCGTATTGATGGAACCATCCTGGAGAAAAGGAAAGTGTATTTCGGGATCTTTTCTGATGCTGGTGCTACGGTTTCTGCTTCAAAGAAAGGATAAAAGGGTGTACTTCATGAATTGGATGTGTGTTTGGTTTTTCGTCATGGCGGTTTGGCTACTTCAAAGTTTTACGGGGTTATGCTTATTAAACCATGGTCGGGATGAAACCATTATCAGAGTTCACTTAAAACGTTAAAGGAGGCTAGACTTGAGCAGTTATCTAGAAGATGTGACAATGGGGGTAATTCACTATTATTTATTTGAGGTTGAAGTAAAATATCACGGGCGAGTGTACTTAGTATCTGAAGGTATCGGGGATGGATGGATGAAGATTCTTCAGGATCCTTGTTCGAACTTATTTTCAAAAACGAAGACTTGGAAATCTAGTTATTGTTGAGTGACTTTTACCTTTTCTGTTACCACTTGGGGGAATTGGACTCTTATCACCTCAAAATAACTATCACTTTAAGGAGTTACGTTGTAGTGCTCAGTGTCACATTCAATTGTGGATTTTCAAGAGGTAATGTACGTCTTTTACTTGATGGTTGGTTGGTTGAAGAGTATAGAGTACTTAAGAGATTCAATGGAGCATGAAGTCTCGGCACCGCTCTTTGTTACATATGTGCAAGTATAAGTCACGAGTTCGGGATAGTTTACTTCTGGGTCAAATTCATCATATTGGGTTTTCTCCATCAGCTGTCACAACAAAGAGCCTACTGAATGATAATGGGTTGATTACGTGTTTTGCCAAGAGATTGAAAAGAGAGAGATAATGACGTATGAACACAACAGTTCATGCCTCGTTCTCTAAAGAAAAGAAAAGTGTACGTGTCAGTGCGCTTTATCTTCTGAAGAAGAGAAATCTTCTTATTTATGACCATTCTCGTCAACATGCTTCATACTTTTTCCATGCGCTTAAGTCATCAAGTGAACCGGGCTACCACTGATTGTTTTCTCATTCCACTTGCTCGATTATAATGAAGATGGCGACATCATGTGCTTATTTTGCGGGAGAGAAGTGTGAATAGAACATTCGGATGATTTTCACTTACTTAATCAAGAATGGCAACTCCGTATGCAATTCTTGAGGGGGAGAAGAAGTGTGAAATTACTGCATGGTTGATTATTATTTGAGAATTTAAATGGTCATACGGCTCTAAACTCATGTAAGAACCGAGCTTCTTCTTATCGGCTCATCTTCACATGGAGTTTTTCTCTTCTAAGAGCCGTTGGTTGACATCTTCACTCGGATTGATGAGTTTATCGACAAAGTGCTTACGGTTAATGCTTCACGTATACATCAACATGATGATTCCGAACAATCTCTCTGTTCTTGTTTGATGTGATTGGTAGTTTGGCGTTACCATCTTGTGTGTTCGTTGCAGCCTTATTGCTTATTTCCTTGATGAACATCTTTCTGTTCTTGTTTGATTGGGAGAGATTTTAGTTAAGGGGATTTGCAAGATGTAAGTTAATCAGGATGCTTTTTGGTGGGATGCTTTTTGGTGTGAGTTGAAGATGTTAACTATCTATTCCCCAACTGCACAATCTTGAAGAAGGTCGAGTCTACAGTCTGTTCTACATTTTCTGCTACATGTTAGAAGACTAAAGACGAGTTGCATTTAACGATCTAAAGACTTCTTCTTAATCTGGGCATTTATCAAACAGATTGTCGGTTTAGGGGAGAGCACTAATTGGGAGAAAGTTATAAGTCAGATTCAATTCCCAATTAGACTTGCTCATATTCTTTAGCAGTGACTACTCGAGACGTTGATATTAACTATTGTTGGACAGTTGACACAAGGTGATTACTTCGGAGTTAATCATTTATCACTTATTTGAGATTGAAGTTGACTTTCACAAAGGCGTGTTCTTATTTGATAACTTGCTCGGGCTTAAGAATTTGAGTTGAAGACTTGGCTTATCTAGTTACCAGCAGTCGAGGTGGATGGTTGAAGACCTAGTTAACTATCACAATTAGGAGTTACTTTGTTTTACTCAGTGTCACACGCATATGACGGTGTGGATAATCGCAAGAGGTGTTAATGTCTCATACTTTGTTTGGGTAGTGAGTACTTAGAGATTTGCTTGAAGCATAAATTCTCTACACCGCTCTTCCATCATTAGGTGCAAGCTTAAGATACAAATGTGGGGAAGTTGACTTCAGTTTCAAGTAGGGTATATCGGTTTTTCTTCTTCAGTGGTCACTTCAAATTGTCTACATAAGGGTTGATAAAAATAGTCAGAGTGAGTCTTCAGCAAGTTGATTCTCACAAAGACTTCAAGTGTTCTTCTCAACAAATTTCTAGTATACGGGCTTTCAATGAGTTGCTGATTCTGAAGCATCAAAACCAGCAAGGGGAAAGGAGACACGCATCTAAACGCGAGTAATCTTGATGAGCTTAATTCTTCTAAGTGTTTGAAGAAATCCCGGGAAGACAAATGTTATTACCGCAGAGAAACTCAAGGTTTGACTCATGGCGAGTAAACTTGATGAACTTAACTCTTCTAAGTGACTGAAGATATTCCGGGAAAACAAATGTCATGACCGCAGAGAAACTCAAGGTTTTACTCATCAAGGCTGTTAGGAATTAGAAATTCCAGGTATTAAAGAGTCGGTCACCTCAAGTATATGTAATCGTTAGAAAGCTCGTAGTCGTAGTTCTTTTAAGTTAAGTAGTTATTTAGTTAAGTAACACCGTGGAGGACGGACGGGTCTTTACCCACTGTATGCCTGATCCACAGCCCGTAGTGTGGCGAATTATGTAAGACTATAAATACTCTCTACCTTCCAAGGTAGAGAGTTGGAGCTCATAATAATATCTTTCACTTTCTCTCACTAAGTTCCCTAAACCTCTAACTTTCTCTCTCTAGAATTCCATCTTATTCGCCACCTTGTGTTATGGTTTGATGTGTATGTGAAAAGTTATATCTTACAATTGGTATCAAGAGCCATGGTTAGATCATATCTTGCACATCTTTGGATTTATAGTGGTTTTTAGGTGGTTTTTGAGTTTGAAAAAGTTTAGTGGTTTTTGCATCATTTGGTTGATTTCTTGTGTTAAAGTTTGAATTTTGTTGGTACTTTTATGTTTAGAATCATCAAAAGTGTTTAGGTTTTCATTTGGTAAGCTTGAATCATCTTGGTTGGGTTGTTTTTGGATTGAAAAGTGAAGGTTATTTGGTTTTTCAACCTGGCGAATTAGCTCTCGGACTTGTTTTCTTGGTAGCGACTTACAGTTATAAAATCTAGCGAGTTAGAGCTAGCGAGTTACAGTACAAGTAGTGGAATCTCCACTACGGTTAGCGACTTGTGGTAGCGAATTAGTCTGTAGCGAGTTGCTCTTTAGCGACTTGCATATCTAGCGAATTGTGTAGCGAATTACTGCACAAATTTGGCTAGCGACTTAGTCTGTAGCGAGTTACTACTTAGCGAATTGCTCTTCTGTTGGCGACTTGGGATTCTAGCGACTTAGACGTGTAGCGAGTTAAGGGTTAGCGACTTAGTGCACTAATTTCTAGCGACTTAGTGCATTATTTGGTAGCGAGTTAGCATCTTATCATCTAGCAACTTGAGTGATTGTTTACGGTTTTCTCTTGATTTAGTAAAATCCCGTGAAAGAATCTATTTCCCGGTTTAATCATAGAGTCATAAAATCCCGTATAATCTGTTAACATGTCTACCAACATTCCCACTGTTCCCACTGTCATCTCCACTGTTGCCGAGGATGTTCAAGCAGCTGGCTCAGATACTCGTCCACCAATGCTTGACAGAACTGACTACGATTCTTGGGCTCAACGAATCAGATTGTATTGCCTTGGAAAGGAAAATGGTGTCAACATTCTCAAATCCATTGATGAAGGACCATATCGGGTTGAGACGACTAGAGACATACTTGATACTAATGAAGATGGTACTCCTGTCTACGGAATGGACAGACCTAAGATGTACAATGAGCTTGATAATGAGGAGAAAAAGAGATTCGATGCAGATATCAGGGCTTCAAACATTGTTCTTCAAGGTCTTCCTAAAGACATCTACAAGCTGATCAATCATAACACTGATGCAAAGGCTGTTTGGGATAACGTTAAGATGCTTCTCTCAGGTTCAGAATTAACTATGGAAGACAGGGAATCCCAACTCTATGATGAATTTGAGCACTTCAAGATGAAACCAGATGAGAGTGTCTATGAGTACTATGTGAGATTTCATAAGTTAGTGAATGACATGAGGAACATCAAGATGACTATGCCTAACATTCAGTTGAACTCAAAGTTTGTGAACAACATGAATCCCGAATGGCACAAGTTTGTCACATCTGTGAAACTCACTAAAGGATTGAAGCATACAAACTATGAGCAACTCTATGCCTTCCTCCTTCAGAATGAGAGACATGCTATGTTTGAAAAATTGATTCTCAATCAGTTCAAAACTAACCCAGGAGAGAAAAGCTCATCTAATGATTCAACTGCCTTCTACTCAAACATTGGAATCACAACCAAAGCATCACAAGTCATTCCCTTGGGTAATGGTAATCACAAACTCATCCCTGATCCTCAGTTCAAACAAGCTGATGCTGATGCACGCGTGGATAACATCGTTAATCAACTAGCTCTACTCATTAGTCAAAACATGAACTCTCTCCCACAAACCAACAACAACCAACGAACTGCATCTAACCCACATAATCAAGCCACTGTTAAAGATGGAAGGATCGTGGTGTAACCAGTTCAGGAAAGACAGTATGATCAGGGGAGAGGTGGAGCTGGGAGAGGTTATGTTGGAAACCAGAATCGAGGAAGAAATGGTAACCAAGGTCATGCTAAGCCAATCAAATGCTTTAACTGTGGTGGTGAGGGACACTTTGCAAGGAACTGCACATCTCCAAAGCGTCCACAAAATGCCGAATACTTCAGAGATAAGATGCTGCTGGCTCAAGCTCAGGACAATGGTGCTACTTTGAATGAAGAGGAACTGCTGTTTCTTGCTGAAGGCAATGCCAAGACCTATGATGCAGATGTAGATGAGCAGCCCATTCAGGAGATAGGTCACAATCATCAAAATGCCTTTCAAGTCGGTGACTGTGATGCATACGATTCTGATGTAGATGATGGACCTACTGCACACACAATCTTTATGGCTAGCATCTCTCCAATGGCTTCTTCCAAGATCTCTTCTTCACCACAAGCTGGCCCATCCAGGGACAAACTCATTTCTGAGGTATTAAAGCTATATGATGATGCTGATGTGCAACAGATGCATGACAAAGTACAACCAACCGAAACTTTTGAATCAAATATTGAAAATACGGGTAATATCAATATTGTCCCATATGATCAATATGTGAAACAAAGTGAAAGTGAAGTTGTACCTAGTGATGCATCTTCTGCAGTCAACAATGACTATGCTTTTGATGAATTCACTGCATGTGCTCCTGATGATTCCATTATCTCTGAACTAAATGCATATAAGGAACGTGTTGCCATTTATGAACAACGTGCAAAATTTGAGTTGACCACTCGTGAGCAGGAAATGGATGACCAAGTACGTACAGTAATTAGAAAAAGTAATTTTAGAGAAGAAGTATTGAAACAAGAATTAAATTCTTTGCAAGAAAAACTTTCTAAAACAGCTAAGCAAAAACAAGAACTTCAAGAAAACGTAAAAATGCTTAAGCAAGAATTTAATGCAAAAGAATCAAAGCTCTTGAGAGATTTTTCTAATCTGAAAACTTTGAAAAACAAACTTGAAAACAAGTTGTACATACAAGGAAACACCATTCAGACTGCTCACATGGTCACCAAACATCGAGTATTAAGCGATAAGCATAGCATTCCCCTTGTTGAGGAACCAAATCCTGAGGTAATCAAAAAGGCTAGAAATACTCAAAAGGTGATTTATGATGGTAATGAAATTCTTAAGCCTAGGCAGAAACCTAGTTGCGTTGAGTGCACGGAGGAAGATAAGAAATCAGATGAAGTCACTAGGGAAAGGATGAACAAAAAACTAGATGACCCCAAATGCAAAGAGAAGAACATAAATATCACTCCTCATGATTATAAGAAGGAAAACTGGATTGCATTAAACAAGTTTAAGCCTCAGACTTTGTTGACTCCCGAACAAGTCTTCTGGAAAATGGATTTAGATAAGCAGAAAGCCGAAAATATTGTAAAAACAAATCCTCCCCTTTGGAAAATGCCTAAAGCTACTGTGTATCCTCCTAACACACCAATGCATCTTGTTCCTAGAACAATTGCCACTAAAAGCAATATCTTAATTAGCCAATACGTTATTTTTCAACTATTTGTTGATTTTGAGAAAACTTGCAAGAAAAGGATCACACCCATTGGCATAACTGAAGGAGAAAGGGGTTTTGAACAAATGAAAGAATGTTATTTAACTGAGGTCATGCCCTTCTTTAAACTTTTAAAGGATCACTTTGAGAGTCTTAAAAAGGGGATAGAAACAGACATTAAGGGGATGGAAAAGGAATTTGATGCAATAATAGTTGAAATTAGTGATTATGAGCGTGCATTAAAATATAATGAGATCGAGAGGAAGAACCTGCATACATTGAATGAGAATCTTATTACTGAATGTGTTGCTCAAGATGTCTTTTTTACTGCTTCAAATTGCTCTATTAATGCTTCCAAATTTCATGAACTATCTGTGGCCCTGAAAGTCTCCCATGATCGTGTCATTGAGCTTGAAAAAACTAATTCTAAACTTAATGAGAAAATTGAACTGGATGATCATGACAATTTGGTTAAACATTTTTCTAAACTAGAAGTTGAGTATTTTAATCTACAACTAAAATATCAACATCTCAAAGAAAATGTCAAAACTTCAAATTTCAAGACATCTTCAGATGTTCCAGAGTTTGATGCAGTTTTTCAAATAAACAAACGAGATGAACAGATTCATGCTCAGTGTAACACGATCAGAAAGTTGAAAGTCCAAATCTCTCAATTAAAGGGTCAAACGAACAATATGACAGGTTCCCAAATGCCTCCTTCTTTAGATTCTCAGAATTCTCAAACGTTTCATCTTCAAAACCTAGTAAATGCTTTACAAAAGGAAAACGAAAGTTTCCTTGAAGAGAATGAAAAGGTTAAACGTCATTTCAATGAGTTGTTTGAATCAATTAAAGTCACTCGTAACAAAAACAACGAACAAATAACTTCATTGCAAAAGGAAATTGAGAATCTGAAGAGTCAGGTAAAAGGGAAAATGCCAATGATCAATGCGGAGAATGTTGTATCTAAGGTTCCCTCTGGTAATAAATCTACTTTATCTGTGACATATGTCCCCCCTCACCTAAGGAACAACAAACTTGCCATTCAAACATATTTCTCATCCCTTAAGGATTGCTTAGAATGCCTGCGTGAGATTGTTGAAGAGGATAAGCTAGAGAAACCTCATGATAATGCAATTGGACATGCATGCTTATATGCCAAACGATCTCAAGAAATCTTAGAATGTTTGATCACTATATGCCCAAAGACATTAGGTGAGAGAGTTAACCCCTTGATTCCATGCTCAATGCCTAAGGCCAAACATGACATGCACTCGATTCCCAATAGTTTGAATGTGAGGAGTAGTGCACCAGTGAGTAGTTCAGATTTTAGATCTGTCAATACTAGGAAAGTGAACTCAAATGTGCCTTCTAGGAGTACTAATCTCAGTACCTCTAATGTTAAGAAAGTGAACCTGAGTGCACCTGCATGTAGTTCAGATCCCAGCACATCTAAACAGGTGGTGCAAAGAGTAGTAAAACAAACTAATGTTCCCATTCCCTCTACAGGAGTAATCAGTGACATTAAAGGGAGCAGGTCAAAGTCTCAAGACAATACAAGGAATGATAGGACCTCTCAAGCTAAGAATGTGCACTGGAAGAGAGTAGAAGAACAATCTAGGAACCTTAAGTTTGAATCGAATAAAACGAATCGTGTTGATTCTAGTATTAGCCATAGGCGTACTGTGATTAATTCGAATTCTGATGCTATTTGCAAACCTTGTACTGATGATTGCTTGAATTCTGTTTCTAATCATGAATGTGATGTTAATGTTTTGCCTAATGATGTTAATTGTCCAGTTAATGTTGTTAATGCTAAAATTCATGCTAAAAAGGCTAAAAGGCAAAAGCGAAAGAGAGTTAGAAAACAATGGAAACCCACAGGAAGAACATTCAGCAGAATAGGCTTTTATTGGATACCTGTTGGTCATAAGACTAATCAGATAATGCCCACTAGAAAATGGATGCCTACTGGTAGAACTATTCCCTTAAGAAGTGGTCACACTGTAAATAGGGCTAATACAGACACTAGTATTGCATCTATTCACAATGATTCCATTCCTTCACTGTCTGATATGAATGCTTCTATTTCTGATGTGGGTGGTCCAACTGTTGCTACTAACCAAATGGAACCCATTCTTGCATGGGGATCCCAAATATCCAGTTATCCATTCTTGTCTGTGTTCAACTGCAGATCGTTCAAATCGTTCTGTGGTACCTGGACTCAGGCTGTTCCAAGCATATGACTGGAGACCGGTCACGGCTCATGAACTTCGTGAGCAAATTCATCGGGACTGTTAGATTTGGTAATGATCATTTCGGTGCTATTATGGGTTATGGAGATTATGTTGTTGGTGATAGTGTCATCTCCAGAGTGTATTATGTGGAAGGTTTAGGTCATATTCTGTTCTCTGTTGGTCAATTCTGTGATTCTGATCTAGAAGTGGCCTTCAGAAAACATACCTGCTTTGTTAGAGATCTTAATGGTAAGGAACTGTTGAAAGGAACTCGTGGCTCAAACCTTTACACTATCTCTATCGATGACATGATGAGAGCTTCACCAATATGCTTGTTATCAAAGGCTTCAAAAACAAAGTCATGGTTATGGCATCGTCGTCTCAATCACTTGAACTTCGGCACAATCAACGATCTTTCCAGAAAGGACTTAGTTGTAGGTTTACCTAGACTAAAGTATGAAAAGGATCATCTTTGTTCAGCATGTCAATTGGGAAAAAGCAAGAAGTATGCCCATAAACCCAAACCTACTAACTCTGTCACAGAAGTTCTTCATATGATTCATATGGATTTATGTGGACCAATGAGGGTGCAGAATATCTTTGGGAAGAAATATGTGTTAGTTGTGGTTGA
Organism: Chrysanthemum seticuspe; assembly: GCA_019973895.1. Lineage (NCBI taxonomy): Eukaryota > Viridiplantae > Streptophyta > Magnoliopsida > Asterales > Asteraceae > Chrysanthemum > Chrysanthemum seticuspe. Next base: position 88,502,052 of record BPTQ01000008.1, read on the forward strand.
TGATTATTCTAGATTCACTTGGGTCAAGTTCTTAAGGACAAAGGATGAAACTCCTGATATCATCATCAAACTCATCAAACAGCTGCAGGTTAGACTAAACAAAACTGTCAGAATTATCAGAACAGACAATGGAACTGAGTTTGTCAACAAACAACTTAGTGAATTCTATGAAAGCGTTGGAATCAGCCATCAAAGAAGTGTTCCACGAACCCCTCAACAGAACGGTGTAGTTGAAAGACGAAATCGTACTCTTGTTGAAGCTGCTAGAACAATGCTGATCTACTCAAAGGTTCCAATGTTTCTCTGGGCTGAAGCAATTGCCACTGCATGCTACACACAAAATCGCTCCCTGATTCACACCACTCATGGAAAAACTCCATACGAACTTGTCCACAACAGGAAACCTAATCTATCTTTCCTTCGTGTGTTTGGTGCATTGTGCTATCCAACTAATGAGGGTCAAGACTTGGGTAAACTTAGAGCTAAAGCTGACATTGGAATATTTGTAGGATATGCACCCAACAAAAAGGGATACCGAATCTACAACAAAAGAACCCGAAATATCATGGAAACAATTCACGTTACGTTTGATGAGCTGACCGGTCAAATGGCTCCTGGACACTCCAGCTCAGGACCCGCACTTCAAAACAGTCCTATTGGTTCATCTCTTGTTCCAAACTCCTCTCAAGAAACTCCATATGTACCTCCATCTGAAGATGATGTAAAGAAACTGTTTGATCCCATGTTTGATGAACTGTATGAGTCTACTACTAATGAGGTGCTGATCCCTACAACAGAGGATGCTCATATTCCAGTGAATGAAGTCAATTCATCAGTCTCTATATCTGTAAGTCAAGAAGCACCTGCTGCTGATCCTTCAGTCTCATCAACAAATCATCTCTCTTCAAATGTACATCATGGAAATGTTTCTGGCACCAATGATGAAGTTAATCCCTTTGCAACTCCTGAAGATGCTCCATTTGAAAACATATTTGCTACTCCTGTATCATCATCAGAACCATCTTCTTCAGGAGACATCGACTCAGCTACTTCAGTTCCTCAACAAATGCCACATGAACACCTCAGAAAATGGACTCACGATCATCCATTAGACAACATCATTGGAAATCCCTCTCGTCCTGTATCAACCCGGAAGCAACTCGCAACCGATGCCTTATGGTGCTTCTTCAACTCCGTACTATCTAAGATCGAACCAAAAGACGTTAAAACTGCCATGAATGAAGATAGCTGGTTCAATGCTATGCAAGATGAAATTCATGAGTTTGATCGTCTGGATGTATGGGAGTTAGTACCTGCTCCAGACTGTGCTATGATTATAGCTCTAAAATGGATCTTCAAAGTAAAACTTGATGAGCATGGTGATGTGTTGAAAAACAAGGCTCGATTGGTTGCTAAAGGATATCGTCAAGAGGAGGGTATAGACTTTGAAGAATCATTTGCTCCAGTTGCTCGAATCGAGGCAATCAGAATCTTTTTGGCTAATGCTGCAAGCAAGAACATGGTGGTATATCAGATGGATGTAAAGACGGCATTTCTGAACGGAGATCTTAAAGAAGTCGTCTACGTCAGCCAACCTGAAGGATTTGTAAATCAAGAGCATCCTACTCATGTTTATCGTTTGAAGAAGGCTCTTTACGGTTTAAAGCAAGCTCCAAGGGCTTGGTATGATACACTCTCAAAGTTTCTTCTTTCAACCGGATTCAGCAAAGGAGCAGTTGATCCTACATTGTTCACCAGGAAGTCAGGCAAACATTTAACTCATGTTCAAATTTATGTTGATGATATTATTTTTGCCTCGACTGACCCAATGGAATGTGATCGTTTGTCTAATGAAATGAGTTCAAAGTTTCAAATGTCAATGATGGGACAAATGTCATTTTTCCTGGGATTACAAATTTCACAAAGTCCCGGAGGCATTTTCATAAATCAATCTAAATATGCAACAGAGATTTTAAAGAAATTTGGATTTGATTCAAGTGACCCTGTTGACACCCCCATGATTGACCGAACCAAACTAGATGAGGACCTCTCAGGGATCATGATTGACCAAACGAAATATAGGAGTATGATTGGATCCCTGATGTATCTCACTGCTAGTAGACCAGACATTTTGTTCTCTGTGTGCATGTGTGCTAGATACCAGGCTAAGCCTACTAAAAAGCACCTTGAAGCAGTTAAACGGGTCTTTCGGTATCTCCAAGGAACCATCAATATGGGACTATGGTACCCGAAGGACACCGGTATGTCACTAACGGCCTATGCAGATGCTGATCATGCAGGTTGTCAAGATACACGTCGAAGTACGTCAGGAGGTGCTCAGTTTTTGGGTGATAAGCTTGTGAGCTGGTCTTCAAAGAAGCAAATGAGTACTTCTATTTCCTCTACAGAGGCTGAATACATAGCCATGTCATCTTGTTGTGCTCAAATCTTATGGATGAGATCTCAATTATCTGACTATGGCTTTGAATTCAACAAAATACCTCTGTACTGTGATAATAAAAGTGCTATTGCTCTCTCATGCAACAACGTTCAACACTCAAGAGCAAAGCATATCGACATTCGACATCATTTCATCAGGGAACAAGTGGAAAAAGGTGTGGTGGAACTATATTTTGTGAGGTCTGAATATCAGTTAGCAGACATCTTCACCAAAGCTCTTCCAAGAGAACGTTTTGAGTTTATTCTTCCACGTCTTGGTTTGAAAAGCCTTCAACCAGAAACTCTCAAACGTCTTCAGGAGGAAGACGAGGAGTAAAGGTATATCTTCATCTATCTCATGTACATATATATTTGAAAAACAAAATACAAAAATATAAAACTTTCAAAATCCATAAAAAATTTTAAAAAAAAATTCGAAAATTCTTCAAAAAAAAAAAAAAAAAAAAAAAAAAAAAAAAAAAAAAAAAAAAAAATTTATTATTATTGTCATTTTTGTCATGTTTCTTCCGGTTCGATAATATCTACGGTCTTTGTGCTGTCATTCAAAGAATGACACGGGTCTTTAGATGTTGTTCGAATTCTTTAAAAAAAAAAAAAAAAAAAAAAAAAAAAAAAAAAAAAAAAAAAAATTTTGAGAGAAAGAGAAATGGTTTATTGTCATTTTCAGGCAATAACCCGCTTTTTAAAGAAAGAACAGAGCCATGTTTTACCATGTTTTCAAATTCCTATGCTCTGATTCTATAAACTCCTATCTGCTGAAAAACAAATGCTTTGCAAAATAACTCGGATTCTACTTTTGATAATCATCAGGACTTATATGTCAAAATCTCTATCTCTCAATCAACAACCTATGTCATTGATTGAGGGGGAGAATGATTTCAATTAAATTAAAAAGTTATTTGGCATTAAAATTGTTTTCAAAAGATATACATGCATGTTTTATAAATGGAGTTTAAAGTCTCAAAATCCGATCCGTATCAGTTAAAACACTTTCACAATCAAGTCACAATTCTCCTTAAAAGCTTTCAAAATCAATTTAAATCTATACGAGATCACAAATTACAAATGATTTGATAATTGTGATCGGGGGAGAATGTGTGATTTAAATTGGATTTAGACTGATAATTAGGTAAATGGTTATAATAGGATGTACATGCTATCCCGCCCACATGTGACAAACGATTTCAATTTTTCAATGCACATGTTGAGGGGGAGCATCTATCTTAAAACCTTTGATTTAAAACGTGATCATTTATCCCAATGTGCAGGTTCCCTCTAGTATGTGCAAAACTCTTTTCAAACCTCGAGGCACATATTGAGGGGGAGCAAATTTATGGAAACCTCATCCTTCCCGGAATTGCTATATCTACTTGATTTGTTGAGGGAAGTGATGTTGATATCTTTTAGAAAATGGTAATCAAAAGAAGTTAATTCTTTCTCCTGCCTCCGTGTGCAAAACATTTTCAATACTTGATGCTCATGTTGAGGGGGAGTTCTTGTTCTAAAAATATCAAAAACAATTCAGGTACAAAAAGCTTTGATAATATATCACAAGTATCTGAATTGATTTTCAAATGGTTTTCAATTGGATCCATTGGCAGATGAACAATACCAAATAGACCGACCAACTTTACTTCATGTACGGTGATATAAGGATGATAAGGTTAGGTATGTGTTCCCATGATCCGCCAGTACCGGAGGGATCTACCCAGGGACAATCCACTAGTTAGTGTAGAAGTCCTTAGGTATGATGATAAAAGGAGAAAAATGAGATATGGGAAGAGTGCGGACTAAGACTGAGCTAGTACTGGAATAAACCCAACAAGGTAATAGCTATGAAGTCTCGGTAAGCACTGAAGGGGTTGAAGAATTAAAAAGAATTGAATGAAAATAGGGTGAAAACAAATAGCCCTCCATTAATTCAACCTTAGGGCAGAAACCGGGTTCACTTCATATGCTACTGATGGTAACATCGGTATTGAAGACAAGACGTCATGGACCCAGTGACGCACTGCACTTCAACTTTCCAAACCACTCAAGTTCCTCTTAAAAGGGCTTGTTTCATTCTCACGGGGAACCGACATTATCTATCGACTTTCTCTTAGAGATGGTTGATATTGAAGAAGGAGACCCTCTCCCTAGTCTCCGTTATAGGATCCAAATATGCACAAATTGAGTCTAGAGCCACGAGATCATCAATAAATCTCATTAGGACACTTTCAATGAAGACTCTCTGTTTCACACAATGTGGAAAGAGAGATTATATCTTGAGTCCTACGCATTATCCTTGTGGTATTGCCAGAACATCTGAGTGATGTGTTCACATATTCACAATGAAGATGGAAAGCCTTCTGGAGCCAACATCAAACAAGCTCCTGGTAGGTGGCATGTGAGATCTATTTTATAGATCAACCATGTGACAACTGAACAGAAACAATGGGGCGATTCAATCTCTTGAATCAAACCTGGTTCAGGTTAGGGATTGACGGATACCTTTGAAAAACCGGTCTTTGTGCTTATAAACTCTTTTCTTTAGCACATCGACCGTGTACTCATTTTTCATACCAAAAGGTATTTTTATGATTGATAATTGATTTTCAATAAAACCTTCGTTGTATTGCAAAAACAATTTCTATTGAGCAATACTCGACTGTTTTTCAAATCTCTTTTCATCAATCAGTGGACTTAAAAATTCGCTGGTTCACTCACTCCGTGTTGTCTTCTTTGAGACGTTCCGGTTTGAGAACAGCTAGAACAGCTGCGAAACCCTGTCAAGGAGATTCTTAGGAATCCTACCTGATCACAGGCAGTACTTGTACTGATCAACGGGGAACCGTGGGCCGTGTACCTCAATTCAACGAAAGTGATCAAAGACACTTTCGTGCGATTTGTTGCTAACTGTTGTATGCAGGTACGCCCGACGTTTGCAGCTGATCAGAATGAAGCGGTCAATCCACAGCCGCATGCTCACTTAACACATTCAACTCAAATGAAATCATGATTAGTGCATCAATGACTCTGATATTTTCACTCCATGCTTCTGCTACGCTGCTGCCAATATCGTGATTCAACAAATGCTTCCGTTACTCTGATGAGAAGATATCATGATCCAGAATGTGAGCATTATGGTCCCAAAGTCACAACATCACAAAATACCAACACCACAAAGGATGTGTCAGAGATTGTTGATAGCCGATGATCTCAAATGATGGCTCAGAATTATTATCACGTGGATCAGTAAAAGACCTCCACTTGGAATAACCAAACATGCAATGTGAAGAATCAATGACTACGAACTCAAGAGCAAAGGACTACATCAAGAATACTAGATCACTTGTTAATGTTATATCTATTTGTATTCTTTGTAATTTTGATACATGTTTGAGGTGACCTCCCTTAGGGGGAGATTGTTAGGAATTAGAAATTCCAGGTATTAAAGAGTCGGTCACCTCAAGTATATGTAATCGTTAGAAAGCTCGTAGTCGTAGTTCTTTTAAGTTAAGTAGTTATTTAGTTAAGTAACACCGTGGAGGACGGACGGGTCTTTACCCACTGTATGCCTGATCCACAGCCCGTAGTGTGGCGAATTATGTAAGACTATAAATACTCTCTACCTTCCAAGGTAGAGAGTTGGAGCTCATAATAATATCTTTCACTTTCTCTCACTAAGTTCCCTAAACCTCTAACTTTCTCTCTCTAGAATTCCATCTTATTCGCCACCTTGTGTTATGGTTTGATGTGTATGTGAAAAGTTATATCTTACAAAGGCGTTTAGTGTTCTTATTCCAACTATGTGGGGGAAGAGATGTTAGAGAAAGTTTCTGAAGATAAAAGAGGTACACAAGTACGACATATTCAGGGGAGATAAATGTGTAACATGAGGGAGGTGTTATCAGTTATTCTCTCGTTGGGAATGTGTGTACTTTGGATTCTTGGGCTTCATACACATTCATCAGGGACGAAAGATGTGAACATAGGGGAGGTGTTCTTCATTACCCTCATGATGTGTATTCGGGAGAGTTCTTTGATATTGGTGTACTTCGGGTTCTTGAGCTTCATACACGTTCATCAGGGAAGAAAAATCTGAACATGGGAAGGTGTTCTTCATTCCCCTCATGAAGTGTATTCGGGAGAGTTCTTGAGCATTATACTAAGAGACTGACTACATCAACTCAACTACTTGGGGGAAGTGTTCTCTTGACACCTTATGGAATGGATTGCGTCAGAATTCAGTGGTTATGAAATTTGAGAAGATTATTTATGAGTGGGATGATACGTTGCTATTCTTCTTGTTGATGATATAACCCCAAATGGAGATCCTCGATTATCGTTCTTAAATGGAGCAGCGGGATTTATGATTATGGTGTGCTTCTCTGTGCACCTGGCCAAGGCAAGCTTGAAATAGAGCTTCGATTCTGCTCATCTATAGGATTTTCGGTTTGGGGGGAAGCTGCCAAAGTCTCTCTTTCAGATGGTTCAATTTCTTTCTTCAATGCAAGAGCCCTTGGAAGCTTTGGTGGTGGATGTTTAAGAGATGACGAATTCTATCTTCTACGACGTGCTGCTCGATATCCTTATCTCGGTACTCGTATCATCATCCTCTTTAACTATATCATCTATTCTATCCTTGTAAATATTTATTCAAAAAGAAAATAGAAAAATATAAAACCAACAAAAAGAAAATAGAAAAATATAAAACCTTCAAAAACCCATAAAAAAAAAAAAAAAAATCAGAAAATTTGAAAAATACCAAAAATATGTTTTTCTATGACATGTCTTCTGGTATCGATAACATCTACGGTCTTAGAAATGTCATTCAATAATGGCACGGGACCATAGATGAAGTTCGAGCAGGAGGTGTAAATATTCTTTTCTAAGCATGTCTCAAAATATGGCTTACAGTTACTTCTGACTGTGACCCGCGCTTAAACCATGGCTTGCTATCATTTCAGATAGCAACCCGCTCTTAAAAGGAAGGAAAGTGCTACGCTTAAACGTTTTTCACAAATATCGTGCACTTATCCTAAAACACTTTGAGGAAAGTATGTCGAAGGACTGCTGTTCCTACACAAATGTTTTTCCGTCTATAATTCTTCAGAAAAATATTTGTTGTTTTCAAAATGGTGGAAAATGAGTTGCTTTAAAAACAATCAGATTCAGTGTTTTTATTAAATCTGCAAACTCAATCAATGACTTCAGCACTTTTAAACTTTTCACAAATTGAGTCCTTGATTGAGGGGGATAATGTTTTCAAATCTATATCTTCTAATGGGCTTTCTTAATTATCCTAATATGCTTAATTAAAAATGATGTTAACCTATGTTGAAGGACTAGGTGCCTAGGATATGATTGCTAGGTTTAGATGATTAGAGTTTGAGAAACACATTATTCCCATACCTTACATGATCTGATTGATATGTTGGATTGACTTTTATTAGTCGATTGCTGTTTGGGTGATGTCGACCACCATATATCTGTATGTATGTTCACTAACGTATGCAGGTATATTGGTATAAGAATGTTCCCGATCCGGATCCCACTATTGATGATGATTGGATGCCGAAAGGAAAGGGTAACGATATCTTGGGTTGACAAATGAAGAAACGGAGCTTAACTGGACTTCAATGGAGAATTGGCATGAAATGCAACGTAAGAGGTCTTACTGCATCAGCAGATGGTTTTCTTCAGCAAGTGAAGGAACGGAGCTTAATTGGACCTCAGTTGGCATTCAAAATGCAACGTAAGAAGAAGTCTCACTGCATTTGTAGACGGTTTTTCTTCCAGCCCTACAACAACAACAACGGAAGCTTCACAACCACTAACGTATCTTTGTGCAGGATACCATTTTTATACAATTTTGAATAAATTTGAATAAATTGTTTTGAAAATGGAATATATTGTTTTGAAAATATATTGGACTAAATTTTGAAAATCACCGGACTTCATTTTATCAAAACTTAAGTCACTCAATTATCGACTTCGGTCATCGATTGAGGGGGAGAGTGATTTAATTTAAAATATTTTCATACAATATATCTTCAAAAAAAAAAAAAAAAAAAAAAAAAGTCCGTTTTGTATAACAAAAAGTGGTGATCTAAAGATTTAATGTTATGTCATGGTATGATTTTTTCTTTAGAATCAAGGTCTTTCAAAATGAAATCTTTTCTGTTCTTGTTTGATTGTGAAATTGTTTTGTTTTACTTAAAAGATCTCTTAAAAACTATCATACCTGACACTAACAATCTTTAATGTCTTAAAATGGTCCGTATCTGTCATCATTCATAATTGAATCTTGCCACGTCTTTCCCCAAAGTTTTCTAAATGATTTAAATCAGTTGGGATCACAAATCTCAAATGGTTTGATATTTCTGATCGGGGTAGAGATCGTGTTTTAAATCTCAAATCTGTTTTAAATGGAATTGGTTTTAGTCCTTTAAAGGCACTCCTGCCTCCATGTGCCAAACGATTTCATACACAATGCACATGTTGAGGAGGAGGATTTATCCAAAAACATGATGAGTATTTAAACCAGGCCACATATTCTCCCATGTTTCATAAACCGTATTAAATCACTTGGGATCCAAAATCTCAAAGGGTTTGATATTTTTGATCGGGGGAGAATTTGTGATTTAATAATGAAATTTGATAAAAGGTGATCGTTTGGATTCAATTGTGCAGGCTGCTCTCTCGTATGTGCTAAACGCTTTCGAATCTCGAAGCACATATTGAGGGGGAGCAAAACCATCGAGGTACAAAAGTTTTTTAAAAGAGATTATAAAGTACCTTGATTGTGTTTTCAAATGGTCTTCTTAATGGATTTTGTGATTGTGGATGTGCTTCAAAAGAACTCTTGCCTCTATGTGATGAAAAATGTTTTCAAATATCCTATGCACATATTGAGGGGGAGAATTTACCAATGAACATCAAATGGCTTTTTCGTATGAAAATTGTGATCAAAGAAAATATTTCAAAGTCCTCTTGCCTCCTTGTGCTAAACAATTTCTAAATCATACGCACATGTTGAGGGGGAGTTTTTCTAAATGATCAAAACTATTAAGGTACAAAATGCTTTGATCTCGTATCACAAGTACCTTGATTGGTTTTCCAAATGAGTTTTCAATTGGTTTCGAGAAGGAATGAACAATACCAAAAGAACGACCAAATTTACTTTATGCATGGTGTTATAAGGATGGTTAGGTTAGGTATTTGTTCCCACGATCCGCCAGAACCGGAGGGATCTACCCAGGGACAATTCACTAGATAGTATAGAGTCCTTAGGTATATTGAAAAAAGGAGAAAAATGAGAATATGGGAAGAGTGCGGACTGAGACAGAGCTAGTACTGGAATAAAACCAACAAGGTTCTAGTTATGAAGTCTCGGTAAGCACTGAAGGGGTTGAAGAATGAAAAAGAACTGAATGTGAAAAAGGGTGAAAAGAAATAGCCCTCCATCAATTCAACCTTAGGGCAGTAACCGGGTTCAATACATATGCTACTGGTTGTTACTAAGGTAACACTGGTATTGAAGACAAGACGTCATGGACCCAGTGATGCACTGCACTAAACTTCCCAAGCCACTCAAGTTCCTCTTAAAAGGGCTTGTTTCATTTCTCACGGGGAACCGACATTATCTATCGATTTTCTCTTAGAGATTGTTGATATTGAAGAAGGAGACCCTCTCCCTATTCTCCGACACAGGAACCAAATGTGCACTATTGAGTCTAGAGCCAAGAGATCATCCACAATATCTCGTTAGGACACTAAATTCTTGAAGACTTGCTTTTTCACACAATGTGGAAAGTAAGTATATATTAAGAGTCCTACGCATTATCCTTGTGGTATTGCCAGAACATCTGAGTGGTATGTAAAAGTATTCACGATGAAGATGGAAATCCTTCTAGAGCCAACATCAAACAAGCTCTTGGTGGGTGACATGTGAGATCTTCTCGTAAGATCAAACTTGTGACAACTGGATAGAAACAATGGGGCGATTCAGTCTTGAATCAACCTTGGTCCAGGAATGGAATTGACGAATACTTTTGGAAAAACCGATCGATGTGCAAACCTTCTTTTCTCTAGCACGTCGAATGTGTACTTATGATTTCAAATTCAAAAAGTATCTCTGATTGAAAAAAAAATACTTTTAGAAAAACCGTTCGATGTGCGAATCTCTTCTTTTCGCTAGCACGTTGATTGTGTACTATGTTCAAATACAAAAAGTGTTTTTATTGAAAATTGATATTTCTCATAAAATCTTCGTCGTATTGCAAAAATCTTTATTTCAAGCAATACACGATTGTTTTCAAATCATTTTTCATCAATCAGTGAATCTCAATTTGCTGGTTCACTCATTCCGTGTTGTCTTCTTTGAGACGTTCCGGTTTGAGAACAGCTAGAACAGCTGCGAAACCCTGTCAAGGAGATTTTTAGGAATCCTACCTGATCACAGGCAGTATTTATACTGATCAACGGGGAACCGTGGGCCGTGTACCTCAATTCAGCGAAAGTGATCAAAGACACTTTCGTGTGTTTTATTGCTAACTGTTGTTTGCAGGTACATTTGGACGGTTGCAGCTGATCAGAATTGAGGAGTCAATCCAAAGCCGCATGCTCACAGCATCCACACTTAATTTGAAGAAATCATGACTGGTGCATATCTACATAACCTGGCTCTGATATTTCATACTATGCTTATGCTTCGCTGCTGCAAGTATCATGAACCAGTAAGGCTTTCACTACTCTGATGGAAAGATGTCATGATTCAAAAGTGTGAGCATGTCGGTCCGAAAGTCACAACTTCACATGATGGCAACACAATAAAGGGTGATCCAGAGATTTACTGTGGCTGGTGATCTCAAAGAAAGATCAAAGATCATCAAAGATGTGGATCAGTTAAAGGCCTCCACTGAAAGTACAATTCAATGCGGACTTTGAAGATTCGCTACTAAAGCACAAAGATTGCGGAAATGAAGAATTCAAGTCTACGAGCTCAAGAACGAAGTCAAAGATAGAATGCTAGGAAGCAAAATGTATTTCATGGGGTGACCTCCCTTAGGGGGAGATTGTTAGGAATTGGAAATTTCATGTTAAAGAGTCGGTCACCCCAATAATGGTCTAGCATATGTTAGCTCGTAGATTTGTCGTTGTTTACGTTATTTATCAGTTTATTAGTTAGTTATTAGTTTAGTTTAGCGTAGTGCATCACCGTGGAGGAAGGACGGGTCTTTACCCACTGTATCCCTGATCCACAGGCCGATAGGAGGTCGTGTCTTATGTAACTATAAATACCCCTTCCATCCATGGAAGGGGTGGTGCTTCATAATCTAATACTCTACAATTTGTGTAAACCTCTAGCAAGAACACCCTCTCTCTCTCTTCTTTCTCTCTCTAAAATGGAAAACATGTATTTTGATCTCCCAAGACCACCCGAATCATCTAACACAATAAAATAATGATCCTACAAACTATGTGGGGGAAGTGATGTTAGAGAAAGTTTCTAAAGATATAAGAGGTACACAAGTGTTTGATGATCTCGATGTAATCGCAATCATCAGGGGAGAGAGAATTGTGTACATTGGGGGCGCTCAACTGTCTCACTTGAGGGCTTAATCAGTGATTCAGAGATATAATCACTTATTTCGGAGTTGACATCCGCAGAGATTGTCATCCGCAGAGATAATCAGTGATTCGGCCTGCTTCTTCAATGTTATCGGTTGTTCTCTCTTTGGGGAATGTGTGTACTTCGTGTCCTTGAGCTTCATACACGATCATCATGGAAGAAAGCCATTGTTTACCACAAACATTGGGGAGGTGTTTTCTCTCCGGACATGATGTGTATTCGGGAGAGTTCTTAGATATTGTTGTACTTCGAGTTCTTGAGCTTCATACACGTTCATCAGGGAAGAAAAATGTGAACATGGGAAGGTGTTCTTCATTCCCCTCATGAAGTGTATTCGGGAGAGTTCTTGAGCATTATACTAAGAGACGGACTGCATCATTTCAACTACACGGGGGAAGTGGTCTCTTGACAACTTTCAGTGGTAATGAAATATGAGAAGAAATTTAAAGAGTGGGATGATGCGTTGCTGTTCTTGTTGATGATATTAACCCGAATGGAGATCCTCGATTATCGTTCTTAAAATGGAGCAGCGGGATCGATGATAATGGTGTGCTTCTTTGTGCACCTGGCTATTGGAAGCTTGAAAGAAAGCTTTGAATCTGCTCAGCTAAAGGATTTTCTGTTTGGGGGAAGCTGCCAAAGTCTCTTTCTCTCAAAGGCTCATGTTCTATCTTCTATTCTGGAGCCTCGGAAGCTTTGGTGGTGGAAGTTTAAGAGATGACGAACTCTATCTTCTACGACGTGTTGTTCGATATCCTTATCTCGGTACTCGTATCATCATTCTCTCAAACTATATCATCTTCTCTATCTTTGTATATATTTATCAGAAAAACAAAATACAAAAATATAAAACCAACAAAAAAGAAAATAGAAAAATATAAAACAAACAAAAACCCATAAAAATTAAAAAAAATTTAAAAAAAATCCAAAAATATTGTTTTTCTAAGACATGTCTTCAGGTATCGATAACATCTGTGATCTTAGAAATGTCATTTAATAATGGCACGAGACCATAAATGAAGTTCGAGCAGGAGGTGTAAATATTATTTTCCAAAACATGTCTCAAAAATGGCTTACAATTACTTCAGACTGTAACCCGTGCTTTAACCATGGCTTGCTATTATTTCTGATAGCAACGCTCTTCAAGGAAGGAAAGTGCTACGCTAAACAAATTTTCTATAATTTCGTGCACTTATCCTAAAACTATTTGAGGAAAGTATGTCGAAGGACTGCTGTTCCTACACAAATGTTTTTCCGTCTAAAATTCTTCATAAAAATATTTGTTGTTTTCAAAAAGTGGTGGTAAATGAGTTTCTTTAAAAACAATCAGATTCAGTGTTTTTATAAAATTGAAAACTCAATCAATGACTTCAGCGCTTTTAACCTTTTCAGAAAAATAAGTCATTGATTGAGGGGGAGAATGTTTTCAAATTTATATCATCTAACGGACTTTCTTAATTATCCTATATGCTTAATTAAAAATAATGTTAACCTACTTTGAAGGACTAGGTGCCTAGGATATGATTGTTAGGATTAGATGATTAGAGTTTGATAAACACATTATTCCCATGCTTTATATGAACTGATTGTTATGTTGGATTGACTTTTATTAGTCGATTACTGTTTGGGTGATGTCGACCACCATATATCTGTATGTATGTCCACTAACGTATGCAGGTATATTGGAATGTTCCCAATCCGGATCCCACATTATATGATGATTGGATGCCGAAAGGAAAGGGTAACCATCTCTTGGGTTGACAAATGAAGAAACGGAGCTTAATTGGACTTCTATGGAGAGTTGGCATGAAATGCAACGTAAGAGGTCTCACTGCATCAGCAGATGGTTTTCTTCTAAATGATTGAAGAAACGGAGCTTAATTTGACCTAAGTTGGCATTAAAATGCAACGTAAGAAGTCTCACTGCATCTGCAGACGGTTTTCTTCCTGCCCTACAACATCAACAGAAGCTTCTCAACCACCTAACGTATCTTTGTGCAGGATACCATTTTTAAACAATTTTGAAAAATTTGATTAAAATTGTTTTGAAAATGGAAAAATATTGTTTTTGAAAATAAATTGGACTAAATTTTGAAAATCACCGGACTTCATTTTATAAAAAATATAAGTCACTCAATCATCGACTACGGTCATCTATTGAGGGGGAGAGTGATTTAAAATAAATTATTTTCAAACAATATTTATTCAGAAAAGTCCATTTGTACGTTAAAATGTGGTGATCTAAAGATTTATTGTTATGTCATGGTATGATTTTCTTTAAAACTCAAAGATCTGTCAAAATAAAAAAAAATTATGTTCTTGTTTGATTATGAAATTGTTTTATTTTACTAAAAGATCTCTTAAAACAATCATACCTGACACTAACAATCTTTAATGTTTTAAAATGGTCCTTATCTGTCATTTTTCAAAATCAAATCTTGCCACGTCTTTCCCCAAAATTTTCTAAATGATTTAAATCAATCAGGATCCAAAATCTCAATTGGTTTGATATTTTTGATCAGGGGAGAGATCGTGATTTAAATCTCAAATCAGGTTTTAAAGGGTAATTGTTTCAAAACACTCCTGCCTTCATATGCCAAAGGGTTTGATATTTTTAATCGGGGAGAATTTGTGATTCAATAATGAAATTTGATAAAGGATGATCGATTTGATTCAAAAGTGCTAGTTCTCTCTAATATGTGCTAAACTCTTTCGTTTATCGATGCACATATTGAGGGGGAGCAAATGGTTTCTTAATGGCTATTGTATTCATGGATGTGCTTCAAAAGAACTCTTTCCTCTATGTGATAAAATGATTTCAAATATCCTATGCACATATTAAGGGGGAGAATTTACCAAAGAAAATCAAATGGCTTTTTCCATGGAAATTGTGATCAAGAATTTATTTCAAAAGAACTCTTGCCTCCATGTGCTAAACAATTTATAAATTCATATGCACATGTTGAGGGGGAGCATTTCTAAATGATCAAAAATAATTAAGGTACAAAATGTTTTGATTTTAAAATCACAAGTACCTTGATTGGATTTTCCAAATTATTTTTCAATTGGTTTCGAGAAGGAATGAACTGTACCAAAAGACCGAGCATTTTACTTTATGTATGGAGTTATAAGGATGGTGAGGTTAGGTATTCGTTCCCACGATCCAGCCAGAACCGGAGGGATCTACCCAGGGACAATCCACTAGATAGTGTAGAAGTCCTTAGGTATGATGATAAAAGGAGAAAAATGAGAAAATGGGAAGAGTGCGGACTGAGACAGAGCTAGTACTGGAATAAACCCAACAAGGTTCTAGTAATGAAGTCTCGGTAAGCACTGAAGGGGTTGAAGAATGAAAAAGAACTGAATGTGAAAAATGGTGAAAAAGAAATAGCCCTCCATCAATTCAACCTTAGGGCAGAAACCGGGTTCAATACATATGCTACTGGTGGTTACTAAGGTAACGCCGGTATTGAAGACAAGACACCATGGACCCAGTGACACACTGCACCTAACTTCCCTAGCTACTCAAGTTCCTCTTAAAAGGGATTGTTTCATTCTCACGGGGAACCGACATTATCTATCGACTTTCTATTAGAGATTGTTGATATTGAAGAAGGAGACCCTCTCCCTAGTCTTCGACATAGGAACCAAAAATGTGCACTATTGAGTCTAGAGCCAAGAGATCATCCACAATATCTCATTAGGTCACAAAGTTAATGAAGACTTGTTGTTTCACACAATGTGGAAAGTGAGTATATAATTAAGAGTCCTACGCATTATCCTTGTGGTATTGCCAGAACATCCGAGTGATATGTAAAAGTATTCACGATGAAGATGGAAATCCTTCTAGAGCTAACATCAAACAAGCTCTTGGTGGGTGACATGTGAGATCTTCTCGTAAGATCAAACTTGTGACAACTGGATAGAAACGATGGGGAGATTCAATCTTGAGTCAACCTTGGTCCAAGAATGGAATTGACGAATACTTTTGGAAAAACCGTTCGATGTCCAAATCTTCTTTTCTCTAGCACATCGAATGTGTATTTATGTTTTTAAACACAAAAAGTATCTCTGATTAAAAAAATACTTTTGGAAAAACCGTTTGATGTGCGAATCTATTCTTTTATCTAGCACATCGAATGTGTACTCTTTTCAAATATAAAAAGTATTTATGATTGAAAATTGATCTTGCTCATAAAACCTTCGTCGTATTGCAAAACTCTCTCTTATAAGCAATACGCGGTTGTTTTTCAAATCATTTTTCATCAATCAGTGAATCTCAATTCGCTGGTTCACTCACTTCGTGTTGTCTTCTTTGAGACGTTCCGGTTTGAGAACAGCTAGAACAGCTGCGAAACCATGTCAAAGAGATTCTTAGGAATCCTACCTGATCACAGGCAGTACTTGTACTGATCAACGGGGAACCGTAGGCCGTGTACCTCAATTCAACGAAAGTAATCAAAGACACATTCATGTGTTTTATTGCTAATTGTTGTTTGCAGGTACATTTGGATGGTTGCAGCTGATCAGAATTGAGACGTCAATCCAAAGCCGCATGCTCACAGCATCTACACTTAATTGAAGAAATCATGACTGGTGCATATCTACATAACCTGGTTCTGATATTTTTATACTATGCTTCTGCTACGCTGCTGCAAATATCATGAACCAGTAAAGTTTTCGCTACTCTGATGGAAAGATGTCATGATTCAAAAGTGTGAGCATGTCGGTCCGAAAGTCACAACTTCACATGACGGAAACACAATAAAGGGTGATCTAGAGATTTAATGTGGCTGATGATCTCAATGAAAGCTCGAAGATCATCAAAGATGTGGATCAGTTCAAAGGCCTCCACTGAAAGTACAAAGTAATCGGACTTTGAAGAATCGCTACAAAAGCACAAAGATGCAGATGTTGAAGAATTCAAGTCTACGAGCTCAAGACTGAAGATCATATAGAATGCTAGGATTCAAAATGTAAAAGTTCGGGTGACCTCCCTTAGGGGGAGATTGTTAGGAATTGGAAATTCCATAGTGAAGAGTCGGTCACCCCAAATATTATCTAGCATGAGTTAGCTCGTAGACTTGTAGTTATTTACGTTATTATGTTGTTAATTAGTTAGTCAGTAGCGTAGAATAGTTTAGAGTAACACCGTGGAGGAAGGACGGGTCTTTACCCACTGTATACCTGATCCACAGGCCGATAGGAGGTCGTTATGTTTGTAAGTATAAATACCCCTTCCATCCATGGAAGGGGTGGAGCTCTTTAATCTAACCTTTTACATTTTATTGAACCAACTCTCTACCAAGAAAACTCCATCTCTCTAATTTCTCTCTCTAACTTGTCTAACATGTATTTTGATCATCCAAGACCACCCGAATCATCATAACACAATACTATATCGATCCTACATCTATTGATCACAACCTTCAACTTTATTTGTGATAAGGTTCTAAAATGTACCTTTTTGAGGGGTCGTTTAAGCCCTTATTTGATCACTTTTGTATCCGTTATTACTTAATATCATTCCTTTTCACTTTTTAGGTCTCTTGAAGGCAAATTGCTGTAATGGCACTTATTTGGACGAAAAGGCGCGGATATACGAAGAAAATGGCCAAAGTCAAGAATCGAGACACTCAATCTACTAAATACAAGGTGACGGCGTCACTGCTTAACTGCGACGCCGTCGAAGTATTTTGTGACGACACAGAAGCCAAATTTCTTATTTTCAAGTGACGGTGTCAGGCTTTAAAAGAGTAGGTCGTCGCAACTCAGACGGCCTAGATTTGATCCAGACGGCGTCAGAAGCTGAAGAGGACGGCGTCACAAGCACAAGGTGACGCCGTCGCAAGACTAACGTGGCCAACACGAAACCCTAATGACGGTGACCCGACGGCGTCACAAATCATAAGGTGAAGCCGTCGCGACTGTAATATTATATATAGAATCCAAATGTTTTAGTTTTAGTGTGTAGTCTTTTGGAGTAAAAACCTAAACCGAACCAAGGCGGTCTTGTACAGTATTTTAGGGTTCCAAAACCCTATCTTACATCAAGATAAGTGTTTTACTTCATTAATTCAATTATGTCTTTGATTATTTGTGTGTATGCTTGCATGTTCTCCATGTCCGGCTAATTTACTTGTGTGTTTGCTTAGCGAATATGAAACTTAATTATTAAATATTGATTGGTTGTCTCTTATCTTAATTGATTAATGATCTAGTAATGCGATAGGTCATTCGTTGTGTAATTAATGCTTGATTAATCTTTGTGAACCTTAGGCTATATCACTTAGAGCGGTTGTAGGCTAAACCATCCAAAGAGGCCTTAGAGTTAGAGTTTATAATCCCTAAAGGGTTTTTTAGACGAGACCTTTTGGTAAGTTCAAAGAGTTAGGGATAAACGCATACCCTACGACTTTAGACACACAACGCGATTAAGAGTAAGGACGTGACAATTCAACCATCAATAGGAGATAATTAGGGAGTTATAAAACCTAAGTGAACACA
This sequence comes from Chrysanthemum seticuspe, assembly GCA_019973895.1. NCBI lineage: Eukaryota > Viridiplantae > Streptophyta > Magnoliopsida > Asterales > Asteraceae > Chrysanthemum > Chrysanthemum seticuspe. The sequence continues at coordinate 88,520,638 of BPTQ01000008.1, forward strand.
TCTTTAAACTATCATACGAGCACACAATAATTAGACATAGACTACCCTCACCTTAGATTAGATAATTAGATAAGTAGAGTAATCGGTAGAAATACCAACCCCCAAATCCAAACCCCAAAATTCGTACCTTTCCATTCCCTTAAAAAACATAAAAAGATAAAAAAATTAATCTTCCTCAACCCCAACCTTAGCGTAGTAACTTCTCACTAGCATTCCTATTCCCCTAGAGAACGATATCAATACCCGTGGCTTACCCTAATACTACACTACAACGATTAGGTTCACTGCCTAGGGTGTTATAAAACTTGCTCGAAGAAAAGGAAGTTCCTTTGACCCCGAACGACGCGTGTAGCGTTATCAAGTTTTTGGCGCCGCTGCCGGGAATAGAATAGCTAGTTAGTAGTCCACCTCATTTAGGTTTCTTTGCTTGATTCCTATCAAGTAAATTTTTCTCATTTTTATCTTTCTCATAGTCTATCCTCCTTCTTCGTGACCTTTGTTCGTAATCCCATCACTTTTCATCATGGAAAGTGATAATTCGCCAAACAACACTTCACCACCAAACAATTACCCACCGCTTGACCCAGCCTCTGCCAACCAACTTCGAGCTCGAATTATTAGTGAAATTGGAGAGCTTAGGAAACTAAATAGGATGATTGAAAATACGCTTGAGGAAGCCCTTAAGGAATCTACTTACCCTTTAGATAGTGATTCGACCTCAAGTGATTCGGATGATGACCTAGAAGATGGAGATTATAAGGTGTTAGAAATTATGGAAAGTAGTAAGGAGGAGGAAGAACTTAGGGAGTATTTCGATTCATACCCTAAAGGGAAGGAAACCGCCTATCACTATAACGTGGTTAACTTCCCAAGACCACCTTTCTAGCCTCGCATAAGAAAGGGAAACCCTAAAAACATCAAGATACCGTGTATGATTGGATACTTATATAGGGATCACACTTACATTGACTATAAGGCACCTATGAATATAATATCGAGACTCTATTACAATTGGATCATGAGCGCAAAGCTAGAACCTATGAGGGACCCCTTTCACCCTAGGAAAGCAAGTAACTATGTGGGGAGGGTTAAAGGATTTTATGTCTTCGTAGGTAACTTCACATATAGGTGTGACTTCATGATCTTGGAAAATGTTAAGGGCATCATTGATGGGTTTTTAGGAGATGTGATACTTGGGAAACCATTTATAGAGGAGTCTAAGATGGTTTATGATCGAGAGGAAGGAATAGTCAAGTTCTCAAATGGAGCCAAGAATGTTAAATATAAAATGCCCCACAAAAACAAGAGGTTTGAGGGTATGGATAATTTAGATGTGGATAACATTCCGGCATTTGCAGTAGACTGGAAGAACGAGGTTTACTACACTGCTTGTCTTGAACTAGGCCCTGAATATATTCGTGATGAGAGAAGGGTTAAGGAGATCGAATGGGCCTCTAAGATTAGGACAACGTAGGAGCACGACTACGAGTCTAGCTACAAGACTCATAAATAAAGAAAAGTGCTTCGTGGGAGGCAACCCATGCTTAATTGTTTGCTTGTTAGTGTCATATATCTTTTATTGATCGTTTATTCTCATGTTTAAATTTGTAAAAATGCTTTATTTTGTTTTTAACCTCGTCTTAATTGCATATAAAGGTATTTTACATAAAGGATAAGTGTAGGGAGGATTACACACGTTTTCAAAAGAAACGTAAACATGAGAATAGCAATTAATTAAAAGATATATATGTGTGTTTGTTCGAGTCAAATGCTTGTATCGAGTCATAATGGATGTTTTGCAGAAATTTTTCCAGATTCTAAAGATATAAACTTTCCAGAAATTTTTCCAGAAAATCGCATACCAGTTTTTGTCAGGATAACCTGACGGCGTCAGGATCGCAACCTGACGGCGTCAGGAAGGAGTAAAAACAACAGATTACTTTTTTTTCGTTTTCTGAGCTAATTATAAATTTTTGGAATTTTCCAGGTCTTAATTTTCCAGAAATTCTGTAAACATCCATTCCACAAGCATTATATCCTAGTTTAGTAGAGTCTTATATATATTATTACCACCGATTTTACGCGAAGGTTTCGTTTGTTTTCTTCGAATGTGCAGGTTTTATTTATCAAGAAGAAGAAACAAAAGATTGGAAGGAGCTTTTCACGCATACATTTTTCTTGGAAAGGATTTAACCACCACTTCACACGGATCCTACCTAGCTAATCAGGGGAGTACTAGTTTCTTTCGTTTTTAATTACCTTCCATTATCATAACCTTGATACTTTCGGGGAACATTGGGGACAATGTTCAGTTTAAGTGTAGGGAGGGAAAATAAAATTGGAACTTAGAAACTATTCTTATCCTTGATTATTTGCTTTGTCCATTTGTATTTGTGTAATAAACCATGAGAAAATGTCGGTTAGGGTAATTTTGGCACCAAATTTGAAATTTTTCATGACATATAGGAGTGGGCCATTCGTCTTAACAAAAGCGTCTCACGGATAGGAAGTTGCATGACTAGCACAAAAACCCTTTACCACCTAAATTCCACCCAAAATGTGAGGATCAACCTTAGATTAGTAGGAATTAAAGCATTCATCTTTAATGCTTAGAGTGTGAACCGGTAGTATATTAGATTCTAGAACTTGTTTTGTGATGCATTCCGAGATTGCCAGTAAGACTACACTTGTGTAGTTAGGAATAACTAAATGATAAGAGGCATTAGGATAACCCTTGTTTGATACCCGTAATATAATTAATTTTTCCATATCGGTTGAGTAATTCCCCCACACCTATGCGTTGTACTCATCTTTAGTACACGATACCCCTAGTTAACCCCTCAGAGCCTATTCTTTTCGCGGTTCTCGTGATGTTTCGGTTTTTCCGGAATATAAATGAAGAGCATTGTTTACACCCCACCCCCAAATATACACCCAAATCACCTTAGCCTACCTTGTATGCACTCACTTTTAATGCATTATTGTTATCACCCTGAACCCTTAGTTCAATTATCTAGTTGCTTGCATGAGTTGCTAAGTCGAGTCATATCTTTTGTACACAGTTTTGGGACGATTGAGACTCATGGGAAAAAGTTAAAGTTTATTAAATGATTGGAAGGGAACGTTAAATTCCCTTATTTTCGTAATAACGTACCGCAAGTGTTTTGATCTTTTCAATTTGGGTCAAATTAGTGTTAGAGTAATAAAAATTCAAGTGTTAGGATGTGCCTATAAATCCCTCTCATTTTGATGTTACCGTAGAGGATGGTGGAGTAAAAGTGTATGAAAAAAAAAAAAAAAAAAAAAAAAAAAAAAAAAAAAACATACGAGCTACCATCATACATCCATCCTTTAATTTTATGTTTGTTTGTTTCAGTTATCTAGAGTTTAGAGTGTCGAGTCTTGGCTTAGCAACGCCATTCTTCGTATGCTTGTAACATAAGAGATTTTTGACTTGCCACCACTAAATAGCCTATCCCACCAAACCCTTTGTTTCCCTACCGTAAGCCTAACGTTACAACCCTTTAAAGACCTCTTTGATAGTCTTTCCTAGGTGCTTACGCCAAAGCAATGGAGGTTTGATCTATTCTCAAGCTTATGGTAATCTATGTACTAGGACAGGTTAATGAGTTTTTATCTTTCATTTCCAACTTGTTATATTTCATATACACCCGAGAGAGATGTGAGTATCCAAACACCCCATGTGAGGTGCTAGTATGTAATTTCCGTACTTGTTATGACTTTTGTGAGGCTTATATCTGTTATGGACTGTTTTAAACCAATGCTTCATGACCCCTAACTTATAAATTGATTGGCTAAAAGCACATTTGCTTGAGGACAAGCAAATACCAAGTGTAGGGATATTTGATAAGGTTCTAAAATGTACTTTTTTGAGGAGTCGTTTAAGCCCTTATTTGATCACTTTTGTATCCGTTATTACTTAATATCGTTCCTTTTCACTTTTTAGGTCTCTTGAAGGCAAATTGCTGTAATGGCACTTATTTGGACAAAAAGGCGCGGATATACGAAGAAAATGGCCAAAGTCAAGAATCGAGACACTCAAGCTGCTAAAATACATGGTGACGGCGTCACTGCTTAACTGCGACGCCGTCGGAGCATTTTGTGATGACACAGAAGCCAAATTTCTTATTTTCAAGTGACGGTGTCAGGCTTTAAAAGAGTAGGCCGTCACAACTCAGACGGCGTCACAAATCATAAGGTGACGCCGTCGCGATTGTAATATTATATATAGAATCTGAATTTTTCAGTTTTTGTGTGTAGTCTTTTGGAGTAAAAACCTAAACCGGATCAAGGCTGTCTTGTACAGTATTTTAGGGTTCCAAAACCCTATCTTACATCAAGATAAGTGTTTTACTTCATTAATTCAATTATGTCTTTGATTATTTGTGTGTATGCTTGCATGTTCTCCATGTCTGGCTAATTTACTTGTGTGTATGCTTAGGGAATATGAAACTTAATTATTAAATATTGATTGGTTGTCTCTTATCTTAATTGATTAATGATCTAGTAATGCGATAGGTCATTCGTTGTGTAATTAATGATTGATTATTCTTTGTGAACCTTAGGCTATAGCACTTAGAGCGGTTGTAGGCCAAACCATCCAAAGAGGCCTTAGAGTTAGAGTTTATAATCCCTAGAGGGTTTTGTAGACGAGACCCTTTGGTAAGTTCAAAGAGTTAGGGATAAACGCATACCCTACGACTTTAGACACACAAAGCGATTAAGAGTAAGGACGTGACAATTCAACCATCAATAGGAGATAATTAGGGAGTAATAAAACGTAAGTGAACACATCTTTAAACTATCATACGAGCACACAATAATTAGACATATACTACCCTCACATTAGATTAGATAATTAGATAAGTAGAGTAATCGGTAGAAATACCAACCCCCAAATCCAAACCCCGAAATTCGTGCCTTTCCATTTCCTAAAAAAACATAAAAAGATAAAAAAAAATAATCTTCCTCAACCCCAACCTTAGCTTAGTAACTTCTCACTAGCATTCCTATTCCCCTAGAGAACGATATCAATACCCGTGGCTTACCCTAATACTACACTACAACGATTAGGTTCACTGCCTAGGGTGTTATAAAACTTGCTCGAAGAAAAGGAAGTTCCTTTGACCCCGAACTACGCGTGTAGCGTTATCAATTTGCTTTAGTAGTTAATCATATCAAAATCATATTAAAATCTGTGACACCTAGAATTTGTTTAAATACGCATACATAGCTCTTGGGATGACCTCGGTTTTACCGAATACTACACACGACCGGGTACACTGCCCGTTAGTGCATTAGGGTTGACCATAGGTATAACGAGTAATTATAAATATTAAAACCTGGTCAAAAAAACCTGCATTAAGTTTTTGGCGCCGCTAACGGGAGTTGTATTTGGATTTCTATTAAGTCTTTCATTTTTGTTTTGTTTTAAAATTTTCTCAAATTCTCACGATCTCTTTTCAAGTTTCAGATACCATGGAAGTTGTTAACATTGATGACCTCACTTTTGAGGAATATTTGGCATTGACAAGAGAAGAACAAGGGCCGGGGCTCGTAAGACCGACAATTAGAGCTAATATTGATTTCGAGATAAAACCTCAATTCATGAGGGAATTAAGAGCAAGTCCTTTTTCCGAAAATACTTCGGAAGATGCTTACGAACACATCGAAAATGTTGAATATATCACCAGCCTGTTCAATACGCCAGGAGTTTCAAAGGATGCAGTTATGCTCAGAATTTTTCCTATCACTCTTACGGGAGCCGCTAAAAGATGGGTTAATAGATTACCAGCTAGAACAATTGATACGTGGTCTCTCCTTAAGATATACTTCATTCAACGATATTGTCCACCATCTAAAGTATCAAGACAACTCGCGGACACACACAATTTTAAACAAGATGACAGTGAGACATTGTATCAAGCCTGGGAAAGATACAATGATCTCCTCTACAAATGTCCTACGCATGATCTAAACAACCAGCAAAAAGTCAACATCTTTTACAAAGGAATCAATGTGACTACAAGACAAATGCTGGACTACCAGGGACCAATTACGGGTATGAAAGCTGCTCTCACCATTGAAGCCATTCAAAAACTTGCCGATCAGTCTAAAAAATGGCACGATGGAGGAAGCAGCCGAAGCCTGGACAGAGGTTCCGTAGGCATCGCCGCCATCACAAGCAAATTGGAAAACATTGGAAGAGATATGAAGAAGCTCCAGGAAAATGTGCATGCTATTCGAGTAGGATGTGATACATGTGGAGGAGGGAACTTGACCAGATATTTCCCTATGAAAAATATAAGCCCCCAAATCATAAAGGTTATGTATGGAGAATGAAAACCCTTCCATCAAGGTTATGATCAGAATTCTTTAAAAAAAATCTTCACTCGAGGAATCAATAAATAAGTATCTGGAAGAAGATAATAAGCGACAAGACAGCAGGGACGGAGTGTTCAAAAAATTTCAAGAAACAAGAGCCACCCTCCTTGCTCGTCATGAGGATCTAGAAGACAACGACCCGGGATAAAAGGAAATGAAATTAATCAAGACAGTTCATGTAATGATAGTTCTGTAAAGCCATATTTTCCAGCAACGGAAAACCTCTCTATACCCCTTTCAGGTACGATGAAGAGGAGCTTTCCGGATTCCAAAAAAAAGCTATAATAAAATGTGACAACACGAGCTTTCTGAAGGAAGAACAACATACGGAAATAGAAGTTGTTACGGAGAATGAAGTAAAGTTAAACACTAGATGCTCTGCAATTATCCTGAATCAAATCCCTCTTAAGGAAAAAGACCCAGGAAGTTTCATTCTCCCTTGCTCTATTAATAATTTACATAATATCAATGCCTTAGCTGACCTAGGGGCTAGTATTAGTATCATGCCATTTTCCATGTGCAAAAGATTAAACCTTGGTCTTATCAAACCCTTTTCCATGACTATTGAAATGGCTGATAGAATGGTAAGCATACCTAGAGGGGTAGTTGAGAATGTGCTCATCAAAATCAATAATTTTACTCTTCCTGTCGACTTTGTTATTTAGACATGGAAGAAGATCTCGATATTCCATTAATTTTGGGCAGACCCCTTCTGGCCACTATACGTGTAAAGATTAATGTTTTCAAAAAAATCATTACATTAAAAATCAACGATAGAAAACTTACCCTGAATCTGGATGACGTTGGAAAATGTCACCCTGTCGAAACTGTTTGTGTTATCAAGAAAGGAAAAAATAAAACTACTCCTACCAGCATCACACACAAGCACTGTACTACTAATGATCGTAATATGCAAGGAACGAAAGTCAAAGAATAAGACAATGGAAAAATACATCGTGGCCACGCCTTGAAAATAAAGGAAAACGAGTCTGAAGACGTGTGGCATGAAGTTCAGAATGTTGATTACAAGTACTTTCCCAAATTAAAATACCATTGGTGCAAGGTTATCCCTATTGACAACGATAAAGGATATGATCTTTGGGCTTCATGTAACCCTTATGTGGACGTATGTGACAGTGGTCATGACAAAGAAATGGTAAAAAACAACAAGTACTTATGGTTCTCAACTAATGACAAAGAAATAACATTCAAAGCTTGGGTGTGAATCATGTATGGGGAAGTTGGCAATGATGATAAAAGAAAATTTTGGACTAATCTTAGCCATGGTGAAACCCCTGATAATAATCATGAAGCAACAAATAATTCAACCACGGATCACGGGCTCATTGATCGAAAGCATTGGTGTGAAATAATAAGAACCATTGATGGGGATTCTTGGGCCTCCTGCAATCCTTACGATGACAACAGTAATGGAGGAAGTAGTGTAGATAGAGTAGGAGTTAACGAATTTCTATGGAATTCAACAACTGACAATAGAAGAACCGAGGTGCAATGGTCATATAGGTTAAGATTTAACGATTGGATCAAAATCAAATGTTGAAAAGTGGATACTTCCACTAAAAATAAAATTTGGAAGGACTGCATGAACGAAGATAATCCGGATGAAGAGACTCCTCAAGATATGGGTAACTCAACAAAAGATGACAAAGAGGACACAAGAGAAGATTGCAAGCATAGGCATATTGATAATTCAGTTGAAACCAATTCCAATGATTATGACATAAAAGGAATCATGGATCATCAGGAGCCACGATGTAGAGCAAAGATAAATGACCTAGACGATGAAGAGTATGAGCAAAGGAGGTGCAAGCTTCTTGGCATTCAATATAAAAAACCACCAATTGTTGCCGAAAAATATGAATTCACTAGATACCATTTGGGGCCGGATGAAAAATTTTGCAAAGTTCGGAAGATAGGGACTAAAGAATACCGCCGCACTGCTACCAACGTCACTTGGGTCAGACATAACTTAATGAAGGACATGGAGGAAGTTGGACAAGTCCAAAGGCCACCATAAAGCCCCAAGGCCTTGAGTCTAACTTAAAGACTCGTAAATAAATAAAAGTGCTCTTTCGGGAGACAACCCGAATTATCCCTTTTACTTGTTTTATTTCCATTTCTGTTGGGTTTTGTGTTTTTAACCATTTTTGTAGGAAATGAAGAATAGTTGCTACTGCAGCATGCTGATCCGACCAGATTTACGGCGTAACTCATTCTCATGGTTACGCCGTAACAGGCCCTTTTGCAGCAGAACTTCAGAAGCATTACCAATTACGGCGTAACCCCATTCAGTGGTTACACCGTAGCTACACTTTTTCAGCGTATGCCAGGTTTTGCCTAATTACGGCGTAACTCCTTCTAGAGTTACGATGTAACTATCCTCTGCATTACTTCTTTCATTTTAAACACAATAACCTTGTATTAGTCTTTTAAAAGAACTTTGTGGGTATGTTCCCTGTAAGCCCTTACGAGACTACACTCGTCCACTTGGGACACCAAGTGGTTTAAAAGGCTTGTTTCATGCGCTAAATGCAATCGTGATTCCTACGAAAGTGAGTTAGGTTTATTCTTCATTTTTTATTTTTCTTTTTAGAATTAAGCTTGTCGGTAGTGTGATTTCAGGGATTGAAGTTTGCTCGTGGATGCTTATGCGAAGGTACGACTCTTTTTGGGGGGCCTTCTTTCTTTTTGAAGCAAATTTCAGGGAAGTTCTCGCTCTAATTCTACTTTTCTCTTCACCTTTATTTAACTTCTATTATAAAAGGGACTTTTTACAATTCAAGTGGGGGACGGGGAGTAGAATTGTCTCTTGAACTTTATTTTTCCCTTGTTTTTCTAGTTTATTTTGAAAAATTATGCCATTTTTGAAATTTTGACATGTTTTTCTTAACCTAACTAGATTAGACCTTAGCCGAGCACATATAACCCTTGATATTATAGGGTAAGATTAGCCTTATCCGTTTCCAAAATTTTACCCAAAATCCACCAAATTATGAGTGTTTCGGTAGCTTGTAAACTTGAGAACTTGGCCTTTGCATCATTTCGAAACCATAGACGAGGTATGTTGAGTTAGTGATAAGGTTTTAAAATGTACCTTTTTGAGGGGTCGTTTAAGCCCGTATTTGATCACTTTTGTATCCATTATTACTTAATATCGTTCCTTTTCACTTTTTAGGTATCTTGAAGGCAAAATGCTGGAATGACACTTATTCGGACGAAAAGGCGCGAATATACGAAGAAAATGGCCAAAGTCAAGATACGAGACACTCAGGCTGCTGGAGCTGAAGGGGACGGCGTCAGGCACAAATCAGTGACGCCATCGGACAACTTTTGTGACAGCTCAGTAGCCAAATTGCTTATAGACAAGTGACGGCTTCAGGTTTTAAAAGAGTAGGGCGTCGCAACTCAGACGGCCTAGATTTGATCCAGACGACGTCAGAGACTGAAGGGGACGGCGTCACAAACATAAGGTGATGTTGTCGCAAGACTAACGTGGCCAAAACGAAACCCTAATGACGGCGACCCGACGGCGTCACAAATCAAAAGGGGACGCCGTCGCATTTGTAATCTTATATATAGAATCCGATTTTTTTAGTTTTCAGTGTGTAGTTTTTTGGAGCAAAAACCTAAACCGAACCAAGGCTGTCTTGTATAGTAATTTATGGTTCCATACCCTATCTTACATCAAGATAACTGTTTTGCTTCATTAATTCAATTATGTCTTCAATTACTTGTGTGTATTCTTGCATGTTTCCCATGTCCGGCTAATTTACTTATGTGTTTGCTTAGGGAATATGAAACTTAATTATTGAAGATTGATTGGTTGTCTCTTATCTAAATTGTTAATGATCTAGTATTGCGATAGGTCATTCGTTGTGTAGTTAATGCTTGATTAATCTTTGTGAACCTTAGCTTATAGTACCTAGAGTCATTGTAGGCTAAACCATCTGAAGAGTACCTTAGAGTTAAAGTTTATAAATCCTAGAGATTTTGTAGTCATTAACCTTTGGTAGTTTCAAAGAGATAGGGATAAACGCATACCCTACAACCTTAGATACACAACGCAATTAAGAATAAGGACGTGACAATACAACCACCAATAGGAGATAATTAAGGAGTAATAAAACCTAAGTAAACACATCTTTAAATCATCATACGAGCACACATTAATTAGACATAGACTACATACACCTTAGATTAGATAATTAGACGAATAGAGTAATCGGTAGAAATACCAACCCCCAAATCCAATACCCCGAAATTCGTACCTTTCCATTTCCTAAAAACATAAAAAGATAAAAAAAAATAATCTTCCTCAACCCCAACCTTAGCGTAGTAACTTCTTACTAGCATTCTTATTCCCCTAGAGAACGATATCAATTCCCGTGGCTTACCCTAATACTACACTACAACGATTAGGTTCACTGCCTAGGGTGTTGAAAAACTTGCTCGATAAAAAGGAAGTTCCTTTGACCCCGAACGACGCGTGTAGCGTTATCAAATTTTTGGCACCACTCTCGGGGAATAGAATAGCTAGCTAGGAGTCCACCTCGTTTAGGTTTCCTTGCTTGATTCCTATCAAGTAAGCTTTTTTCCCATTTTTAGCTTCCTCGTAGTCTATCCCCCTTCTTCGTGACCTTTGTTAGTAAACCCGTCACTTTTCATCATGGAAGGTGATAACAAACCACCACTTATCAACCCACCACCAAATGACCCGCCAAGAGGCCATACTCTTGGTAAATACTCGAGACCAAGCCACCTAGGCTATAGGAACACCATTGAGCTTCTCGACCAAGCCCAAACTACGGCCCTGCGATCCGACACCATCCGGTTGGTGCAAAACGGATGTGCATTCCATTGACTTCGTTCCGAAGATCCCAATCAACATCTTAAGGATTTCCTTAAAATTGTTGATTCCATCGACCTCGATGCTACTACTCTGGAGACCACGTGCTTACGTCTCTTCCAATTCTCTCTACGGAAACAAGCTAGTAAATGGCTTTGGCGTCTTCCCACGGGATCTATTTCAAGTTGGGAAGATCTCACCACCCGTTTTCTTGCTAAGTTTTGCCCACCTACTCCAAGCCAACCACTTGACCATCATTCCTTCAACTTTCTTCGTAACCAAATCATTGGTGAATTCGATGAGCCTAAAGGATTGTATAGGATAAATGAGAATGAGGAAGATAGTGCTTACTTCAATCTTTACCCCACTAAGGAAGAAGTTGCATACCACCAATACATAGTTGACAATCCTCGATCACCCATCATTAGGATATGTCCAAAGATTAGGAGAGGAAATCCTTGGAACATCAAAATCCCTTGTATGATTGGCAATAGGAATGTTGAGCATGCTTATATAGATACAGAATCTCCCATTAATGTGATGTCATCAGCCGTTTACAATGACATCATGAATGAACGACTTAAGATTAGGAGAGACCCTAAGTATCCAGGTGGGATTTGCAATTTGGTGGGAAGAGTCAAGGATGTACACATCTTTATAGGAAATTTGTCACACCCCCAAAATATCGCAGCGGAACGATAGTGTCATTGGGGTATGACGTCATAGCACAAAGTATGGATACAGAAAACGACCTCTATAATGAGACGTTTTGAAAAGTTTACCATTCGATAAATAAGTTAATGTTTACACCACAAGAAATCACAAGGTTTGATAATACATAAAGAGTTTACAAAACATGTCGAATGGTAATTGTTAAAAGCACAAGACTCCAATGTATGCCATGCGACCCAAAAGCTCCATGAATAGCTATCACCTTAAGACCTGAGATAAACATGCTAAAAAGTGTCAACACAATGGTTGGTGAGTTCATAAGTTTGTGATGAAATGTAAAGCCTTTCAAAAATTGTTTATGCAGCAAAGGCATTGTAAATCCACTCAGTTCCAAGTTCCGCCCATACAAAACTTGCAACCTGTGTGTTTACAACCCATTGCCAAATTATAGAATTGTCAATCTTGTTTGTAAGTAGGACATAGGTGCATACGATATATACATGTACTTAATGCAAAGAATCACAGCCAACTGAACCTCTTGACGAGTCTAACTTGTTTGCAATGTTTCATTGAATAACAGATTATATTCACCCCAGGTCACGTCATCATGGACCAAGGGTGCGTCAGCCCGATAGTACTATCAATACCTCTCTGCCGGCTCCCGCAGGAGTTAACCAGTTGCTAAAGTTTGTATGTTGATGCATAATTGAAAACTAGTTTAACACATTAAGGCACATATCTCAATAAACCACACATAATGTCCAAAGTGTATAAGAAGTATATTGTAACACAATTGTATAAATGGTTTGAGCATTCGCAAGAGTGAAACAAGTATTTAAGCATGTATCTCCCCCAAATAGTTTGTAAGAATTTAAACGAGTAAAAGTGGGGTATGAACTCACCTGGTATGATGGATATGCTAACAAAATGAAGTGCACGAAAGTGAGACTCGGAAACTATCCGCGACCTAGAATGAATGTTATGATATGTAATGAGTTATGATGTAATGTTATGCATGCACTTCGTATGTTATTTATACCATTTACGAGTTTTGAAAATAATACTTATCGTCGAAAAAATACTCTTTTGACGTCTTGACCAATCTTAAATTACTTTACAAGTATTTACGTCAAAATGTCATCCTACAATAGTTTCGTAATGATTTATAGTGAAATTATCACTTTTCGTCGTAAAATCATGTCGTCGGAAATTTCATGAAAGTGACAAAAATGGCTTCGAAAAACTAGCCGTAAAATGGTGTACGTCGATCGTTAAGAAACGAATTCGACGGTTTTGGAAATTTTGTATCAAAATCTAAAAGTTTCAGTTCATGAGTTTTCGACATAAAGGTCTCGAACATAAAGATAATAAGGGTTAAAGATGGTGATTTTGTCTAATTGTTGTGTAAAAAGTGAGTTTCGGCCAAGTTTGTGCATCCGTAAATAATTTATTAAAACTCCGCTATACAAACGGCTTGTCGTTTTGAAAAATATGCTCGGTGATCTTAATTTTATTAGAAGACATTTCGGTTCAAAAAGTTCCACATCATTGATAAAAACAGCCGCTAACATGGTTGTTTCAGCTACCGTAACACTTGTCTCGTAAAATAATATAGTTTTTCAGAAAATAATAGTTACGGCAATTTTTATGAAAACGTGCATATCTTTGTCGTTTCAAATCCGTTTTCTACGTATAATACGTCCTTAGCTTCGTATCAAAGTATACTAATATATTTTTGACAAGTCGAAATAATTTGTGAAGCTTAGGACTCGTTTTTGACTCGAACAAAGTAAAAATAGGTTGCTGAATTTTCTGAAAAATATATATTTCGTCGACAAACTTTAAAAATTCATAACTTCTTCGTTATAACTCCGTTTTAATCCGTTCAAGCGGCCACGGATTCGTTTTAAAGTATATTTTCTAAATATCAAGACCAAAAAGTCGTGCCTACTGTCAGATTTTCCAGAAAAACAAAATAGGGACAGAACACTTTTATATACTTGTCGAAAATAGTTTTTCTCGTACCAAACCTATTCTAATCCCTTCAAATCAACTCCAAAGCTAATCTAATCCTACCATACACCTTCTTAGGGTGTCATGGGTTCCTAAACATCATCAAGACCAAAGTATACCAAGGGAATAATTATAGGATGACTATATATATTAAACTCTAAAAATCAAAGGTAAAAATGGTATAAACAACACAAGTCTTGCATGTTTTTGCTCAAAAATGATGAGATGAGTATGAAATGAATATGTAAGATGAAAATAGATATGAGATGCTTACAAGTGATATGATGAGGTGATTAGAACCAAGGATTAACCTAAACACCCTAGGTTTTTATTTCAAAACCTTAACAAAAGTGTATACTAGATTGTAGAAACTTGATCTTGGAAAAAATTTTATGAATTCCTCTACTCCTCTATGCTTGGCCGGATTTTGAGAGAAAAGGAAGAAGAGAAATCTTGACTTGCACTTTCCATTATTTGATTGTGAATGAAATAAATGAGAAGTATGTAACATTGAGTGAAGAATGCATTATGTAAGAAAATGTTACCATCATTTAATGTTTCATCCCCCTTGGTCGGCCAAGGGGGGATGTTTTTCCAAACTATACATTTTTTTTTTCTTTTATTCTTTGTGTATAATATTGTGTAAGTAAATAAGAAAGTAAGTTGAGGTAAATTGTAACTTTGTATATACATTAGTGTATTTAAGGTAGTTTTAGCTAAAAGTAATTTTTAATAGATCAAAGTAAAGTATAATGAGATCATAAAAATTGTAAAAATATATTTCTTGTAAAATTTGAGTGATATAATAATTATCGTATAGTTTTTAAGAAAAGCGTCGTAATAATATAAATTTAACGATTTATATACCAAATAAATTTAAAACACTAGGTAAACTCAAAATATAGTTTTTATAAACTAAATGTAAGTATAAAAATATATTGGGATCATTTTTGGAAGTAACGGATTAAATATTTAAAATAATAACTCACGCGATAACGTTTATTTAATATGAAAATACGTTTAATGTAAAATGTAAAACCATGCATGAACCGTTATGAAATGATGAATATGGAGTATGAGAATGACCGGAAAATGAGAATTGTGACAAAATTTCACCTACCTAGTTGATTTTGTGGTCCTAGAAGATGTAGGGTGCGTCATTGATTATAGTTTGTCCCAAGTTGTTCTAGGAAAACTGTTTGTTGAGAAATCTCAACTAAGCTATAACAAATCCGAGGGAAGAATTAGATTTGTAAATGGGAACGATGAGATCACTTATAGGATGCCTTGGAAGATGAGTGGATATGGCTCTTGGTCCATTTATGAGCGAGAAAACATTAGAGCTTTTGAGGAGAAAAGTGAAGACGATGTTGAAAAAGGTATGCCTTTCATGTGGGAGAAAAGGAGACTGTACTATAAGGATTTTTTGACCCTAGGGCCTAGGTATAGAGTCGATGAAAATTTTGTCAACATGATAGGATTCTCATTGAGAATGAAAAACGAAGTCACGTAGGGGCACGACTTCGAGTCTAGCTACAAGACTTATAAATAAAGAAAAATGCTTAGTGGGAGGCAACCCATGCTTAATTGTTTGCTTGTTTGTGTCATATTTCTTTTATTGATTGTTTATTCTCATGTTTAAATTTGTAAAAATGCTTTATTTTGTCTTTAACCTTGTCTTAATTACATATAAAGGTATTTTACATAAGGGATAAGTGTAGGGAGGATTACACGCGTTTTCTAAAGAAACATAAACATGAGAATTACAATTAATTAAAAGATATACATGTGTGTTGGTTCGAGTCAAATGCTTGTATCGAGTCATAATGGATGTTTTGCAGGAAATTTTTCCATATTCTAAAGATGTTAATTTTCCGGAATTTTTTCCAGAAAATCGCAGACCAGTTTTTGTCAGGATAACCTGACGGCGTCAGGATCGCAACTTGACGGCGTCAGGAAGGAGCAAAAACAACTGATTACTTTTTCTCGTTTTCTGAGCTATTTATGAATTTTTGGAATTTTCCAGGTCTTAATTTTCTAGAAATTCTGTAAACATCCATTCCACAAGCATTATATCCTAGTTTAGTAGAGTCCTATATATATTATTACCGCCGATTTTACGCGAAGGTTTCGTTTGTTTTCTTCAAGTGTGCAGGTTTAATTTACCAAGAAGAAGATACATACGATGAGAAGGAGCTTTTCACGCAAACGTTCTTCTTGAAGAAAGATGCAACCACCACTTTACACGGATCCTACCGAGCTAATCAAGGGAGTATTAGTTTCTTTCGTTTTTTATTACCTTCTATTATCATAACTTTGATACTTTCGGGGAACATTGGAGACAATGTTCAGTTTAAGTGTAGGGAGGGAAAATAAAACGGGAACTTTGAAACTACATGCTTATCCTTGATTATTTGCTTTGTCCAATTGCATTTGCGTAATTAACCATGAGAAAATGTCGGTTAGGGTAATTTTGGCACCAAATTTAAAATTTTTCATGACATGTAGGAGTGGGCCATTAGTCTTAACAAAAGCGTCTCACGGATAGGAAGTTATATGACTAGCACAAAAACCCTTTACCACCTAAATTCCACCTAAAATGTGAGGATCGCCTTTAGATTAGTAGGAATTAAAGCATTCATCTTTAATGCTTAGAGTGTGAACCGGTAGTATAATAGATTCTAGAACTTGTTTTGTGATTCATTCTGAGATCGCTAGTAAGACTACACTTGTGTAGTTAGGAATAACTAAACAATAAGAGGCATTAGGATAACCCTTGTTTAACACCCGTAATATAATTACTTCTTCCACATCGGTTGAGTTATTCCCCCATACCTTTGCGTTGTACTCATCTTTAGTACACGATACCCCTAGTGGACCCCTCTGAGCCTATCCTTTTCGCGGTTCTCGTGATGTTTCGGTATTCCAAAATATCAATGAAGAGCATTGTTTACACCCCACCCCCAAATGTACACCCAAATCGCCTTAGCCTACCTTGCATGCACTCACTTTTAGTGCATTATTGTTATCACCCTAAACCTTTAGTTCAATTATCTAGTTGCTTGCATAAGTTGCTAAGTCGAGTCATATCCTTTGTACACAGTTTTGGGACGATTGGGACTCATGGGAAAAGTTAAAGTTTATGAAATGACGGGAAGGGAACGTTAAATTCAAATTCCCTTTATTTGCGTAATAATGTACTCCAAGTGTTTTGATCTTTTCAATTCGGGTCAAATTAGTGTTAGAGTAATAAAAACTCAAGTTTAGGGATGTGCCTATAAATCCCTATCATTTTGATGTTATCATAGAGGATGGTAGAGTAAAAGTGTATGAAAAAAAAAAAAAAAAAAAAAAAAAAAAAACGAACAAAAATAGAAAAGGAGAAAAAGAAAAAAATAGAGTGTTAAAAAAAAAAAAAAAAAAAAACATACGGGCTACCATCCTACATCTATCTTTGAATTTATGTATGTTTATTTCAGTTATCTAGAGTCTAGAGTGTCGAGTCTTGGCTTAGCAACGCCATTCTTCGCATGCTTGTAACATAAAGATTTTTGACTTGCCACCACTAAATAGCCTATCCCACCAAACCCTTTGTTTCCCTACCCTAAGCCTTACATTACAACCCTTTAAAAGACCTCTTGGATAGTCTTTCCTAGGTGCTTTCGCCAAAGCAAGGGAGGTTTGATCTAGTCTCAAGCCTATGGTAATCTATGTACTAGGACCGGTTAATGAGTGTTTATCTTCCATTTCCACTTTGATATATTTCATATACACCCGAGAGATGTGAGTATCCAAACACCCCATGTGAGGTGCTAGTATGTAATTTCCGTGCTTGTTATGACTTTTGCGGGGCTTATATTTGTTGTGGATTGTTTTAAACCAATGCTTCATGACCCCTAACTTAAAAATTAATTGGCTAAAAGCACATTTGCTTGAGGACAAGCAAATACCAAGTGTAGGGTTATTTGATAAGGTTTTAAAATGTACCTTTTTGAGGGGTCGTTTAAGCCCTTATTTGATCACTTTTGTATCCGTTATTACTTAATATTGTTCCTTTTCACTTTTTAGGTATCTTGAAGGCAAAATGATGGAATCACACTTATTCGGAAGAAAAGGCGCGAATATACGAACAAAATGGCCAAAGTCAAGAATCGAGACACTCAGGCTGCTGGAGCTGAAGGGGACGGCGTCAGGCACAAATCAGTGACGCCGTCGGACAACTTTTGTGATGGCTCAGTAGCCAAATTGCTTATTTACAAATTACGGCTTCATGTTTTAAAAGAGTAGGGAGTCGCAACTCAAACGGCCTAGATTTGATCCAGACGACGTCAGAGACTGAAGGGGACGGCGTCACAAGCATAAGGTGACGCCGCCGCAAGACTAACATGGCCAAGACGAAACCCTAATGACGGAGACCCGAGGGCGTCACAAATCAAAAGGTGACGCCTTCGCATTTGTAATCTTATATATAGAATCCGAATTTTTTAGTTTTCAGTGTGTAGGTTTTTGGAGTAAAAACCTAAACCGAACCAAGGTTGTCTTGTACAGTATTTTAGGGTTCCATACCCTATCTTACATCAAGATAATTGTTTTACTTCATTAATTCAATTATGTCTTCAATTACTTGTGTGTATGCTTGCATGTTTCCCATGTCCGGCTAATTTACTTGTGTGTTTGCTTAGGGAATATGAAACTTAATTATTGAATATTGATTGGTTGTCTCTTAATTTAATTGTTAATGATCTAGTATTGCGATAGGTCATTCGTTGTGTAGTTAATGCTTGATTAATCTTTGTGAACCTTAGCTTATAGTACCTAGAGTCATTCTAGGCTAAACCATCTGAAGAGTACCTTATAGTTAAAGTTTATAAATCCTAGAGATTTTGTAGTCATTAACCTTTGGTAGTTTCAAAGAGATAGGGATAAACGCATACCCTACAACCTTAGACACACAACGCAATTAAGAATAAGGACGTGAAAATTCAACCACCAATAGGAGATAATTAAGGAGTAATAAAACCTAAGTAAACACATCTTTAAATCATCATACGAGCACACAATAATTAGACATAGACTACATACACCTTAGATTAGATAATTAGACAAATATAGTAATCGATAGAAATACCAACCCCCAAATCCAATTCCCTGAAATTCGTACCTTTCCATTTCCTAAAAACATAAAAAGATAAAAAAAAATAATCTTCCTCAACCCCAACCTTAGCGTAGTAACTTCTTACTAGCACTCCTATTCCCCTAGAGAACGATATCAATTCACGTGGCTTACCCTGATACTAAAGTACAACGATTAGGTTCACTGCCTAGGGTGTTGAAAAACTTGCTCGACAAAAAGGAAGTTCCTTTGTCCCCGAACGACGCGTATAGCGTTATCAGTTAGCTCGATGTATTTGTACTTTTTAGTTTAAGAAGGCAGTATTATAGGATTATCACCCAAATAGCTTACCGTTGTGTGTCTGTCGATTAGTCACCTTGACTTCTCGTCCCCCATGTTAAACCCTTTTGTTGCACTCACCTTTAGTGCAAGATACCCCTAGATACACCCATCTGAGTCATTCCTTTCATTTTTAACCCAATATATTGTCTCGTTACACCTATACACCTTATCCTACCCTGTAGTCTTTATTTGTGATTGGGAAGTCATCATTTGCCTAAGTTCAATGTTCAAGTGGAAAGGTTCGGGAATCACGCTTTCGTCGATGACATATTCTTAAAGATCATTGAATACCCCCCGAATTCCCATTGTTCATCTCAAGTGGGGGGATGTTATGTTTATGATTCAAAAAAAAAGTGATTCGAAAAAAAAATAGTTATGTATTAGTTATTCAGTTGATTATAAAGTGCGAAGTTATAAGCAGTATGTTATGAGCTTAATATAGATTTAGTATCGAGGAGGCCACCTCGGTCACATTTGAAGATTGGAGTTGGTAATTGCGCCAACAGTTGGAGAAAAGGTAGTGTGCCTATCATGACGTCCTCTAATGACACATCTACCTAGTATATCATGATCCGGTTTCTTAACTTCGAAACTTGAACTTTAGTCGGACGGTAAGTGGTGATGACTTGGTTATAGATCTAGCTATTTGCTTGATTTTTATTTTACACCATTTATATAACCCATGTCTTATCCTACCCTTTAGTCATGAAGCATGTCTAGGTGATGCAGCAAGCAATCTTTGGTGTCTTGGCCATAGATTTGGTCATGTACCATTGGTTTTGTCCACTTCGTCGTGACATGTTAGTAATGACGAGTCACCCTTAACCTTTGTTGTGTCTACCCATATTGCCTTCGAGAATTGTTTAGCCGTTAACTCTAGTGGTGGAGATTTGTGTAACCGCCAAGCTTATGATAGAATACATGCTACGATTGAGTGATCACCCCGAAATTGACACTTAGAATATTGAGAGATTTGAGTGTTTGGTTCCCATTTCGTGAGGTGTTCGGCTTTGTTTTATTCTAGCATAAGAGATTTTTAAACTTATATTTTCCAGGTAATGGGCGATATCTTTTTAGGAATCTATCTAATAAAGTCTACTAGAGGGCAAGTAGAGTTCAAGTGGGAGGATATTTGATAACATCAAATTATCCTGAATATTAAGTGTCAATTTTCCCCGATAATGCTTGTAATTTATATCATTTATATGGATTTATGCTTGTTTTCCATTATATTTCACTTTCAGGTAACTTACGAGCATTGGAGCTAAAGAGACGCGGATTTGGAGAGTTTATTGAAGATTTATCATAGTATGCTCACTTTGAAGAAGTTATTCCGTAACTCCTCTCTCACATTACGCCGTAACTAAAGCGTGGCTCAGAAAACCAACTTCACTGAAGATTACGGCATAATTCTATCCAAGATTATGACGTAACCATATTAGGTCAAATGAGGTTCCGTGCCGCTACTAATTACGCGGTAACTAATGCTACAACTACGGTGTAAACAAGATTTATTGAAGATATGGCGTAACTCCTTTCAGAGGTTACGCCGTAACCAGAATTTTAGTGCAAAATAGGAAGAATTGTATGTTACGGCGTAACTCTTATAATTAGTTACGCCGTAACTAGATCTGGCCTATAAATACCTCACTATTTTCAGCATTTCAAATCATCTCATTTCACCAAAAACATTCAGAGAACGTGAGAAGAAGTCGAAGGCAGATCTAGAGGAGCATACGGAGCTATCTCCAAGGGAGATTTCACTCCCCTACGATAAGCATTAGCATTTTATCTTTTCTTTACTTTCAATTCATGTATTTCGTAACATTAAACTTTGAATTGATTGTTATAGTTAATATGAGTGGCTAAGTACCTCTAGGTGCTGGCCTAGTTATGATTCCTTAATTGTTTTGTTTGTGTTTACATTGCTTCCGTATAATTATTTCTAAGTGTATGCATGCATAGTTTGTTGGTAGCTACCCTTGTTTTGGTAGTTTTAAATGGCGGTAGAGGCTAGTTACTTAGGAGATATGACCAACTGACCTTAAGTATGTAGACTGAGATGGGAAGGGTAAGATATGACCAACTGAAGACCCTTTCTACTTGTGCGATTTGACCAGCTAATCACCTACCGTTTGGATGAACTTAAGAAGTAAGGGGTGAGTGTTCAAGTTGCTAGCGCCTGGGCACTCACTGTTATGAATCTAGCATGTAGCGGTACTTAATGACTTGGCTTAGGGGACCAGGAACAACTGGACTTATAATGGGGCATCTGATTTCTCCAGTGGGACCCTTTGCTGATAGGTTAGGACGAACTGACCAAATGTTATCCTAGCGACTTTGCCCCACCTGAAGTAATTGGAAGTAATTAGACGTAAACATTACTAATTATGATAAGTAATTAGGTTAGCACCCCTCTCCTCTATTGATCATAACCTACATCTTTATTTGCTTTAGTAGTTAATCATATCGAAATCATATTAAAATCTGTGACACCTAGACTTAGTTTAAATCCGCACACATTGCTTTTGGGACGACCTCGGTTTTATCGAATACTACACACGACCGGGTACACTGCCCGTTAGTGCATTAGGGTAGACCATAGGTATAACGAGTAATTAAATATTAAAACCTGGTCAGTAAAACCTGCATCAGCAGGTTTGACCAAAACGTAGAAACTTTAAAATGAAATCTTGATCAAAATGCAGAAACTTCAAAACGCAGAACTAAAAGACAAACCACAATGTCACTTTCGCACAAGTACATACGTCACTTTCACCCAGTTTTGTCCTTATACTCCTTTTGGCTACCAACCAAAATGCAAGATAGACTTTAGATCAAAATGCAATAGCCTTTTACTCTTTTAACCTCAAACCGCAGCCAACAAGGAGCCAAATCGCAGTCAAGAACACTAAAACGCAGTCAAGAAATAAAGTCCTAGACTTTCGAATACAACCTAAACTTCCTATAATCTAATGAAATAGGCTAACCAAACACCAATCTAAGCTACTACAACAAACCTAAACACTAAAGTACCAACTTATCACAAGTATGACTACAAACAAAGCTCAAACAACGAGTTTTCTTTCCTTTCTAGTCGAACCAAGAAGAAAAGAAAAAAACAACAAGTAACATAAACTAGCCACAAATCCCAGCACATATAATCAAGTTAATCAAACCATGGCTCTAATACCAATTGTAACATACAAGAAATCATAACACACTTATAGGTCTTGTGATTTGGCCATGTATGAGAGTTAGAAAGAGTGAGTTGGGAGTTTCTAGTGACAAAAAATGAAAGTATATTAGGTTAAGCAAATGAAATCTCCAACCCTTTCACTTAGAGTGAAAGGGTATTTATAGTTCTTACAAGACACGCCTCTAACGGGCTATGGAACGGGTAAACAGTCGGTAAAGACCCGACCCGACTCCATGGTGATACGATAACTTAACGTTTACTGATAAGACTACGACCTAACTAATGCTAGATGATACTCGGGATGACCGAGTCTTGAATATGGATTTATCTTAATCCTAACAGGCATCAATTCACAATCTTATTATTCATCAGATGGATGTGAAGATAACTTTCTTAAATGGTGAATTGGATGAGGAGGTCTACATGAACCAACCTCATGGCTTCATCATGCCAGGGAATGAAAACAAGGTGTGTAAACTAATTAAGTCTTTGTAAGGACTGAAACAGGCACCTAAGCAATGGCATCAAAAGTTTGATGAAGTATTTTTGTCTAGTAGTTATGTTCTTAACCAATCTGAAAAATGTGTATATAGCAAATTTGATGAATCTGGTAAAGGAGTTATCATTTGTCTATATGTTGATGACATGATGATGTTTGGCAATGACCAAAATCAGGTAGACCTGACAAAGGCATTTTGGTCATCAAGGTTCTCCATGAAGGACATGGGGGAGGCTGATGTTATCCTTGGTATAAGGATTAAAAATGAAAATAAAAGAATTTATGTCTCTCAATCTCATTATATTAAGAAGGTGCTGAAGAAATTTAATTACTTTGAATGTACTCCAGTGAGTACTCCTATAGATACAAGTGAGAAGCTGATGCCTAATATTGTGTTAGGATTTAGTAAATCCAGGTATTTAAAGTGTCCGTCACCTCAAGTATATGTAATCGTTAGAAAGCTCGTAGTCCTAGTTATTTAATGTTAGTTAGTATTTAGTTAAGTAACACCGTGGAGGAAGGACAGGTCTTTACCCACTGTATGCCTGATCCACAGCCCGAAGGAGGCGTTTTATGTAAGATACTATAAATACCCTCTACCTCCTAAGGTATAGGGTTGGATCTCATAATAATATTTTACTTTCTCTCACTAAGTTCCCAAACCTCTTAACTTTCTCTCTCTAAAACACATAGTATACGCCACTTAGTATCATGGTTTAATGTGTTTGTGAAATTTTGTGAAATCCAATATGTAACAATTGGTATCAAGAGCCATGGTTTGATCATCTCTCTTACATATTCTTGGATTTCTAGTGGTTTTATATGGTTTTTGGGTTTGAAAAAGTTAAGTGGTATTTGTATCATTTGGACCATTTCTAGTGTTAAAGTTTGAATTTTGATTGTACTTTTGTGTTTAGAATCATCATAAGTGCTTAGGTTTTGATTTGGAAGGCTTGAATCACTGTGGTTGGATTGTTTTTGAATTTATAAGTGGCGTTTTTGTTGTTTTCAAGTTAGCCATTTGTGTCTCGTTAAAGTATTCAAACAAGCGATTTGTCCTTGTTCGGAAGCGATTTGTGCCTGTTACAAATCACTTATTTAAGCGATTTTTCCGGGGTAGTGGCTGTATTTGTGCGAGTTGTACGGGAAAGCGATTTGTCATTTTTCAGCGACTTGCTTATTTAAGCGAGTTGTGTGTTTAAGCAACTTGAGCTATTTAAGCGACTTGTAAGTTTCAGCGATTTGATTGAGGAAGCGAGTTGTCTTATTTAGCGACTTGTTCATTTTTAGCGACTTGTCATTTTAAGAGGTTTGTTGGGTTAAGCGATTTGCTTATTGAAGCGAGTTGAGTGGTTAAACGATTTGTCTTATCAAAGCGATTTGTCACTTTGAGCGATTTGTCACTATTGAGCGATTTGTCTCTTTGAGCAATTTAGTGTTTTCTTTTCATTATGTTTTACGGTTTTCTCTTGATTTACTAAAATCCCGTGAAAGAATCTATTTCCCGATTTAATCCAAGAGTCTTAAAATCCCGTGAAATCTGTAATCATGTCTACCAACGTGCCTACAATCATCTCTTCTGTTGCTGAGGACGTTCAAGCAGCTGGATCAAATACTCGTCCACCTATGCTTGACAGAACTGACTATGACTCATGGGCTCAACGAATTTGGTTATACTATTTGTTAAAGGAAAATGGGGTTAACATTCTCAAATCAAATGATGAAGGACCTTATCAGATTGAGACTACAAGAGACACACTTGAAACTGCTCCGGATGGTACAGTGATCTTAGGTTTGGACAGACCAAAGACGTATGATGAGCTCAGTGATAAGGAGAAAAAGATATACGATGCTGATATCAGGGCTTCAAACATTATACTTCAAGGTCTTCCAAAAGACATCTACAAGTTAATCAATCACAACACTGAAGTCAAGGCAGTTTGGGACAATGTCAAGATGCTTCTCTCTGGTTTTGAATTAACTAAAGAAGACAGAGAATCTCAACTGTATGATGACTTTGAGCACTTTAAGATGAAACCAGGGGAAAGTGTCACTGAATATTACGTGAGGTTCCACAAGCTTGTGAATGACATGAGGAATATCAAAATGACTATGCTAAATATTCAGCTAAACTCAAAGTTTGTGAACAACATGAATCTCGAATGGCACAAATTTTTCACTTCAATCAAGTTAACTAAGGGTTTGAGGAACACTAACTATGAGCAATTGTAAGCATTCCTGCTTCAGAATGAGAGGCATGCTATGTTTGAACGAATGATTCTTGAACATTCAAATCTAAACAGGGAGAAGCAAGTTCGTCAAATGATTCAACAGCCTTTTACACCAATGTAGGAATTACCACCAAAGCTTCTCAAGTCATACCTACTGGAAATGGTAACCACAAACTCATTCCCGATCCAAGGTTTAAGCAACCTGATGCAGAAGCAACCATGGAATATTTCATCAATCAACTGGCTCTTATGGTTAAGCAAAATCTGAACCTCACTCCACACACTAACAATGATATCATAACTGTATCCAATCTTCACAATCATGCTATTGTCAGAGATGGTAAGATCATGGTACAACCAGTGCAAGAAGGCAGTATGAACAAGGAAGAGGTGAAGGATATGTGGCTAATCAGAACCGTGGAAGGAACGCAAATCAAGGAAAGGCAATCAAGTGCTACAACTGTGATGGTGAAGGTCATATTGCAAGGAACTGCACATCTCCAAAACGCCCTCAAAATGTAGAGTATTTCAGGGACAATATGCTACTGGTACAAGCTCAGGATAGTGGAGCGGTGTTAGATGAAGAAGAGTTGTTGTTTCTTGCTTAGGGAAATTCCAAAACCTATGATGCTGATGTGGATGAGCAGCCTATTCAGGAAATAGGTCACAATCATCAAAATACCTTTCAAGTTGCTGACTGTGATGCATTTGACTCTGACGTCGATGATGAACCTACTACCCAGACAATATTTATGGCTAGCATTTCACCAATGGTCACTCCAAAGGTCTCATCACCACAGCAGGCTGGTCCATCCAAAGAATCAATCATCTCAGAGTTTAAAACTATACGATGATGTTGATGAGCAAGAGATGCATAACAAAGTACAATCACATGAAACTAATGAATCAGATATTGATAATATGGGTAATAGTAATGTTGTTCCATATGATCAATATGTGATACAAAGTGAAAGTGAGATTGTACCAAGTGATGTATCTTCAGCTGTCAATGATGACTATGTTTTTGATGAATACACTGCATGTGCCCCTGATGATTTTGTTATCTCTGAACTAAAAGCCTATAAAGAACAAGTTGCTATTTATGAACAACGTGCTAAGTTTGAGTTAACTACCCGTGAGCAAGAAATGGATGACCAAATGCGTACAATTATTAGAAAAAGTAATTTTAGAGAAGAAGTGTTAAAACAAGAGTTAAACTCCTTACAAGAAAAGCTTTCTAAAACTGTTAAGCAAAAGCAAGAACTTCAAGAGAATGTTAAAGTGCTTAAACAAGAATTTAATGCTAAGGAATCAAAACTTTTGAATGACTTTTCCAATCTAAAAACTTTGAAAAACAAGCTCGAAAATAAGTTGTACGTATAAGGCAATACCATTCAGGCTGCTCACATGATCACTAAGCACAGAGTCTTAAGCAATAAGCATAGTATTCCCCTAGTAGAGGAGCCAAATCCCGAGTATTGTAAAAAGGCTAAAGCTTTCCATCTGATTGTATATGATGGTAATGAGATCCTTAAGCCTAGGCAAACACCATCATGTATTGGAAGCACGGAAGAGGATAGAAAATTAGAAGATGCCTCCAGGGAGAAAATGGATAAGAAGCTAAAAGATCCTGAGTGTTAAAAGCAACACATAACGATCAAACCACATGAGTACACAAAAGAAAATTGGATCTCCCTGAACATGTTTAAGCCTCAAACTCAATTAACCCCAGAACAAATTTTTTGGAAGAAACACATGGATAAGAAAAAAGCAAATGTACTTGTTGAAACAAACCCTCCCCTTAGGAAAATGCCTGCAGCTACTGTGTATCCTCCGAACACACCAATGCATTTAGTTCCTAGAACTATTTCCACTAATAGTAAGACCTTAATCAGCCTGTATGTTGTTTATCAACTATTTGTTGATTTTGAGAAGACATGTAAGAAGAGAATCACACCTACAGGCTCTGTTGTAAAAATCGGCTCAGGCGGCCGATTAATCCCCGCATAATCGCTGATCGCTCACTAAGCGCCTTGATTTATCATAATCGGCCTATTTAATCGGTTTGGTCAAAGATCGCTTAAAAATCGGTTAACAAACCGATTAATCAGACAAAATCCGTCTAATCGGATTAATCGGATAAAATCGCTTAAAAATTGGTTAACAAAATCGCTTAAAAATCGGACAAAATCGCTTAAACATCAGTCAACAAACCGATTAATTGGACAAAATCGGTCAAATATCACTTAAAAATGGTCAACAAACCGAGTAATATTTATGTTTGACTTTTAAATTTGAAGAATTATGTATTATGTTTATATTTGAACACTTTAAATATTTGAACTTTGATGCACTATACTTATCTCATACATATTATATAATATAATATCTAAAATTACAATTTTGTGCATAAAAATCCAATCCGATTAATCCCCGCCTAATCAATTAATCACCAGGCCCTACCCACTAGCACCTAGCGATTTTTACAATCTTGCCTACAGGAATAACTGAAGGGGAAAGGGGTTTTGAGCAAACTAAAGAATGCTATTTAACTAAGGTCATGCCTTTCTTTAAACAATTAAAAGGTCAATTTGAGAGTCTTCAAAAGGGGATAGACTCAGATATTAAAGAAATGGAAAAGGAATTTGATGCAATGATTGTCGAGGTCAGTGATTATGAACGGGAACTCAAATATAATGAAATTAAAAGGAAGAATCTGCATATTTTAAATGAGAACTTAGTATTAAGTTGTGTGGCTCAAGATTTGTTTTATACTGTTACTAAGCATTCTATTACTGCCTCTCAATTTCATGAATTATCTGTTGCTTTGAAAGTTTCCCATGATCGTGTCATTGAGCTTGAAAACAAAAACTCAAAACTAAGTGAGAAAATGGACCAGGATGATCACGATAATTTGGTAAAACACTTTTCTAAGCTAGAAGTTGAACATTTTTATTTGCAACTAAAATATCAACATTTAAAAGAAAATGTTAAAACCTCAAACATCAAGATATCCTCGGATGTTCCAGAGTTTGATGCAGTTTTTGTAATAAACAAACGTGATGAACAGATTCAAGCTCACTGTAACACGATCAGAAAGTTGAAAGCCCAAATTTCACAATTAAAGGGTGAAAAGAACAATGTGACTGGCTCCCAAATGCCTCCTCCTTTAGATTCTCAACTTTCTCAAAACTTTCATCTTCAAAACATCATTAACGTATTACAACAAGAAAATGAGAGCATTCTAGAAGAAAATGAAAAGGTCAAACGACACTTCAAAGAGTTATACGATTCAATGAAAGTCACACGTGACAAAAACAATGAAAAAATAACTTCGTTACAAAAGGAAATTGAGAATCTGAAGAGTCAGGTAAAAGGGAAAATACCACTTGTTTTTAATGATAATGTTGCATCAAAGTCATCTACAGACTCTAAATATACTGTGACTGTTAAATACATTCCTCCTCATCTTAGAAATAATGAACTTGTGTTTCATAACTATTTCTCTCAACTTAAGGACAGTCTAGAATGTTTCTGTGAGATTGTAAAAAATGATTACACAAATAAGCCACTTGATAGTGAAATTAGGTTTGCTTGCATTCAGGCCAAACGATCTCAAGAGCTGTTAGAATGTTTAAAAGAAACATGTCCTAAATCCTTTTGTGAGAAAAATAAAGTTGTGATGCCTTGTTCTATGCCCAGTATTAAGAAAGTGAATTTTAATGTGCCTTCAAGTATCTCAGATCCCAGCACTTCTACACCAAGTATTAAGAAAGTAAATGTTTATGTGCCTTCAAGTAGCTCAGATCCAGCACTTCTAAACCTGCAATGCAAAAAGTAGCAAAACCAACTAATGTACCCATTCCCTCTACAGGAGTAAAAAGTGACACCAAAGCGAGCAGGTCAAAGCCTCAAGGCAACACAAAGAATGATAGGACCTTGCAAGCTAAGAGTGTTCAATGGACGAAAGTAGAAGACCACCCTAGGAACATTAAGCTTGAGTTGAATAAAACGAATCGTGTTGATTCTAGTATTAGCTTTAAGCGTACTGTAATTAATTCGAATTCTGCTACTATTTGCAAAACATGTAATGAATGTTTGGTTTCTGTTACTAATCATGTATGTGGTGTGAATGATTTGATTAATGCTGTTAAATACCCAGTTAAAATTGTTAATACAAAAAATCAAGCTAAGAAGGCTAGAAAGTAGAGACGGAAGAAGGTTAGAAAACATTGGAAACCCACAGGAAGAAAATTTAGTAATATAGGTTATCAGTAGATACCTACTGGCCGCAAATTTAATCTTAATGAGTTATGCCCTAAATTTTCTAAGTTAATGCCCGTTAGGAAATGGATGCCCACTGGTAGAACTATACCTTTAAGAAGCGAACATGCTTTGAATAGATCTACTGTTTCTACTAGCCCGGCATCTACCACTAATGATTTTATTGACTCTGTTTCTGATGTCGACGTTCCAATATCTTTGTCTAACCAAGTGGAACCCATTATAGCATGGGGATCCCAATTATCCAGTTATCCATTCTTGTCTGTGTTCAACTGCATGTTGTTCAAATCGTTCTGTGGTACCTGGACTCAGGCTGTTCCAAGCATATGACTGGAGATCGCTCGCGGCTCATGAACTTCGTGAGTAAATTCATCGGGACTGTTAGATTCGGGAACGACCATTTTGGTGCAATTATGGGTTATGGAGACTATGTTGTTGGTGATAGTGTAATATCCATGGTATATTATGTAGAAGGTCTTGGTCATAACCTATTTTCTGTTGGTCAATTCTGTGATTCCGATCTAGAGGTGGCTTTTAGAAAACATACTTGTTACGTTAGAGAACTTGATGGTGTAGAACTTTTAAGAGGAACATGGGGTTCAAACCTATACACCATCTCTATCAAAGACATGATGAAGTCCTCACCAATCTGCTTGTTGTCAAAGGCTTCGAAAACAAAGTCATGGTTGTGGCATCCTTGTCTGAATCACTTGAACTTCAGCACCATTAATGATCTTTCCAGAAAGGACCTTGTAAGAGGCTTACCCAGATTAAAGTATGAAAAAGATCATCTTTATTCAGCATGCCAATTGGGAAAAAGCAGGAAATATGCCCACAAACCAAAACCTGCAAACACAGTTATGGAAGTTCTTCATACTTTTCATATGGATTTGTGCGGACCAATGAGAGTGCAAACGATAAATGGAAAGAAATATATTTTAGTCGTTGTTGATGACTACACTCGATTTACTTGGGTTAAGTTTCTGAGGACAAAGGATGAAACTCCAGATGTCATCATCAAACTTATTAAGGAGTTGCAGGTTCGACTTAACAAGACAGTTCGAATTATTCAAACAGACAATGGCAATGAGTTTGTTAACAAAGACTTAAGTCAATTTTATGAAAGCATTGGAATCAGTCATCGAAGAAGTGTTCCACGCACGCCTCAAAAGAATGGTGTAGTTGAAAGACGAAATCGAACTCTTGTTGAAGCTGCAAGAACTATGCTAATTTATTCAAAGGTTCCAATGTTTCTTTGGGCTGAAGCCATTGCCACTGCTTGCTATACCCAAAATCGTTCCCTCATACACACCACTCATGGAAAAACTCCATACGAACTTGTCCATAAACGAAAACCTGATCTCTCCTACCTTCGTGTATTTGGTGCTTTGTGCTATCCAACGAATGACGGTCAAGATTTAGGTAAATTAAGAGCTAAGGCGGACATTGGAGTTTTTGTGGGTTATGCATCAAACAAGAAGGGTTACCGAATCTACAACAAAAGAACTCGAGATATCATGGAAACTATTCACGTCACGTTCGATGAGTTGTCTGGGCAAATGGATCCAGGACAATCAAGTTCTGGACCCGTATTAAAACCTTCATTAATTAGTCCCATTAGTTATTCTCTTGTGCAAAATCCCTCACCAGTAACTCCTTATGTACCTCTTTCAGAAGATGATTTGAAGAAATTGTTTGATCCAATGTTTGATGAACACTATGAGCCAATTGCTAATGATCTATCAAATCCATCAACAGAGGCTGCCCCTAACCCAGTCAACATAGACAACCCTTCAGTTTCTATGTCATTGAGTCAAGATGCGCCTACTGCAGATCACTCTTCCTCATCATCAAATCCTCAATCATCTAGTGTACATCATGGAATTGTATCTGCATCTACAAATGAAGTAAATCCTTTTGCCACTCCAGAAGATGCTCCATTTGAGAACATATTTGCTCCTGAACCATCATCAGAACCATCTTCATTAGGGGAAAACGACTCTGCTACTTCAGTTCATCAACAACAACCACACGAACACCTTAGAAAATGGACACATGACCATCCATTGGTCAACATCATTGGAAACCCCTCTCGTCCAGTATCCACTCGTAAACAACTTGCAACTGATGCCTTATGGTGCTTCTTCAACTCCGTACTATCCAAGATTGAACCAAAAGATGTTAAAACTGCCATGAATGAAGACAGCTGGTTCAATGCCATGCAAATAGAAATTCATGAGTTTGACAACTAGATGTATAGGAATTAGTACATGCTCCTGACTGTGCTATGATCATTGCTCTAAAGTGGATCTTCAAAGTAAAACTTGATGAGCATGGTGATGTGTTAAAGAACAAGGCTCGATTAGTTGCAAAAGGATACCATCAAGAAGAGGGTATTGACTTTGAAGAATCATTTGCTCCAGTTGCACGTATCGAGGCAATCAAAATCTTCCTGGCTAATGCTGCAAGTAAGAACATGGTAGTCTATCAGATCTTAAAGAAATTGTATACATCAGCCAACCTGAAGGTTTTGTGAATCCAAAACATCCTACTCATGTCTATCGCTTGAAGAAGGCTCTTTACGGTTTGAAGCAAGCTCCAAGGACATGGTACGATACGCTATCAAAGTTTCTTCTATCTTCTGGATTCAGAAAAGGAGCAGTTGATCCGACATTGTTCACCAGAAACTCAGGCAAACACTTAATTCACGTTCAAATCTATGTTGATGATATTATTTTTACCTCGACTGACCCCAATGAATGTGACCGTTTTTCTAAGGAGATGGGCTCCAAATTCCAAATGTCAATGATGGAACAAATGTCATTTTTCTTGGGTTTACAAATTTCACAATGTCCCGGAGGCATTTTTATCAATCAATCTAAATATGCTAATGAGATTTTAAAGAAATTTGGATTTGATTCTTGTGACCCTGTTGACACTCCCATTGTGGAGCGTAATAAACTAGATGAGGACCTCTCAGGGATCATGGTAGACCAGACTAAATATCGTAGTATGATTGGGTCCCTGATGTACCTTACTGCCAGTAGACCAGACATTATGTTCGTTGTATGCATGTGTGCTAGATACCAGGCTAAGCATACCAAAAAGCACCTTGAAGCGGTTAAACGGGTCTTTCGGTATCTCCAAAGAACCATCAACATGGGACTTTGGTACCCGAAGGACATCGGTATGTCACTAACAGCCTATGCAGATGCTGACCATGCAGGATGTCAAGATACACGTCGAAGCACGTCAGGAGGTGCTCAGTTTCTGGGTCATAAGCTTGTGAGCTGGTCTTCAAAGAAACAAATGAGTACTTCTATATCCTCTACATAGGCAGAATACATAACCATGTCATCTTGTTGTGCTCAAATCCTGTGGATGAGATCCCAATTATCTGACTATGGCTTTGAATTCAACAAAATCCCTCTGTATTGTGATAACAAAAGTGTCATTGCTCTCTCATGCAACAACGTTCAACATTCAAGAGCAAAGCATATTGACATTCGACATCATTTCATCAGGGAGCAAGAGGAGAACGGTGTGGTGCAACTTTATTTTGTGAGGACAGAATACCAATTAGCAGACATCTTCACCAAAGCTCTTCCTCGAGAATGTTTTGAGTTTATCCTCCCACGACTTGGTCTAAAGAGTCTACAACCAGAAACACTCAAACGTCTTCAAGAGGAAGACGAGGAGTAAAAGTTTTTCTTCATCCTTCTGTTGTAAATATTTATTCCAAAAAAAAAAAAAAAAAAAAAAAAAAAAAAAAAAAAAAAAAACTTTCAAAAAATCCATAAAAATTTGAAAAACTCGAAAATTTTCAAAAACATTGTCTTTTTGTCATTTTTTTCTTGATTCGATTTCATCTACGATCTTTGAGTTGTCATTCAAAGAGTGACACGGGTCTTTAGATGAAGGTCGAATGTACATCTTTAAAAAAAATAAAAAAAATAAAAAATAAATAAATAAAATTGAGAGAAAGATAAACAAAGGCTTATAGTCATTTCAGTCTATAACCCGTTTTTTAAAGAAAGTACAGAGCCATGCTTTATCTTATGTTTCAAATCTCGTGTTCTGATTCTAAAAACAATTGTTTGTCACCAAAAAGACAAATGTTTCCTTCACAAATATTTTTCCTTCTATAAATTCTTCTGAAAAATATTTGTTATCTAATGAAAACAAATAGCTTTAAAAAATAACTCGGACTCAATTTTTGAAAATCATCTGGACTTGACATTTATCAAAATCTCTATCTCTTAATCAACGACTCATGTCATTGATTGAGGGGGAGAATGATTTCAATTAAATCAAAAGGTTATTTGTCACACAATTGGTTCAGACCAAGGCTAATTTCATGTTTTCAAAAGATACTCAAGCATGTTTAATCTTTGGAGTTTAAAGTGTCAGATTTGATCCTTATCGGTTAAATGTTTTCATAAGCAAGTCACAATTCTCCTCAAAAGCTTTCAAAATCAATTTAAATCTACAGAGATCAGAAATCTCTAATGATTTGAAAATTGTGATCGGGGGAGAATTTTTGATTTAAATTGGATTTAAACTGATAATTCGGTAAATGGTTTTATAAGTATTTAGCAAGCTCTCCTCCCTTCATGTGCCAAACGATTTCAAATTTTCCATGCACATGTTAAGGGGGAGTATCTATACCAAACCAAAAAGGATTGAAACGTGATTAATTTGTTCCAAAGTGCAGGTTTTCCCTAATATGTGCAAAACACTTTCAAATCTCGATGCACATATTGAGGGGGAGCGAATGGTTTCTATTGGCAATCATGAAAAGTACTTCAAAAACCTCTTGCCTCTATGTGATAAAATGATTTCTAATATCCTACGCACATACTGAGGGGGAGAATTTACCAAAGAAATTCAAATGGCTTTTTCTACGGAAATTGTGATGAAGAATACATTTCAAAGATCTCTTGCCTGCATGTGCTAAACAATTTCA
Source organism: Chrysanthemum seticuspe (assembly GCA_019973895.1). Lineage (NCBI taxonomy): Eukaryota > Viridiplantae > Streptophyta > Magnoliopsida > Asterales > Asteraceae > Chrysanthemum > Chrysanthemum seticuspe. The sequence continues at coordinate 88,555,229 of BPTQ01000008.1, forward strand.
AAATCATATGCACATGTTGAGGGGGAGCATTTCTAAATGATCAAAACTATTAAGGTACAAAATGTTTTGATTTTATATCACAAGTACCTTGATTGATTTTCCAAATGATTTTTCAATTGGTTTCATGAAGGAAAGAACAATGCCAAAAGACCGACCAATTTACTTTATGCATGGTGTTATAAGGATGGTTAGGTTAGGTATTCATTCCCACGATCCCGCCAGAGCCGGAGGGATCTAACCAGGAACAATCCACTAGATAGTGAAGAAGTCCTTAGGTATGATGAAAAAAGGGAGAAAAATGAGAATACGGGAACAGTGCGGACTAAGAAAGAGCTAGAACTGGAATAAACCCAACAAGGTTCCAGTTATGAAGTCTCAGTAAGCATTGAAGGGGTTAAAGAATGAAAAAGAATTGAATGTAAAAAGGGTGAAAAGAAATAGCCCTCCAATAATTCAACCTTAGGGCAGAAATCAGGTTCAATACATATGCTACTGGTGTTTACCAAGGTAACACTGGTATTGAAGACAAGACGTCATGGACCCAGTGACACACTGCACTACAACTTCCCAAGCTACTCAAGTTCCTCTTAAAAGGACTTGTTTCATTCTCACGGGGAACCTACATTATCTATTCACTTTCTCTTAGAGATGGTTGATATTGAAGAAGGAGACCATCTCCCTAGTCTCCGGCATTGGAACCAAATGTGCACTATTGAGTCTAGAGCCACGAGATCATCAATAAATCTCATTAGGACACTGTTAATGAAGACTCTCTGTTTCACACAATGTGGAAAGAGAGAATATATTTTAAGAGTCCTACGCATTATCCTTGTGGTACTGCCAGAACATCTGAGTGATATGCCAACATAATCACAATGAAGATCGAAAGCCTTCTAGAGCCAACATCAAACAAGCTCTTGGTAGGTGGCATGTGAGATATATCCAATAGATCAACCATGTGACAACTGAACAGAAACAATGGGGCGATTCAAAATTATGAATCAATCCTGGTTCAGGTTATGGATTGATGGATACCTTTGAAAAACTGGTCGTTGTGCTTAAAATTCTTTTCTCTAGCACATCGACTGTGTATTAATGTTTCAAAAATAAAAGGTGTTTATGATTGATAATTGATTTTCCTTAAAACCTTCATTGTATTGCAAAAACATTTTATTGAGCAGTACACGATTGTTTTTCAAATCTCTTTTCATCAATCAGTGAATCTCAAATTCGCTGGTTCACTCACTCCGTGCTATCTTCTTTGAGACGTTCCAGTTTAAGAACGGCTAGAGCAGCTGCGAAACCCTGTCAAGGAGATTCTTCGGAATTATACCTGATCACAGGCAGTACTTGTACTGATCAACAGGGAACCGTGGGGCATGTACCTCAATTCGACGAAAGTGATCAAAGACACTTTTCGTGCGCTTTATTGCTAACTGTTGTATGCAGGTACACCCGACGTTTGCAGCTGATAAGAATTGATTAGTCTATCCATAGCCGCATGCTCACATAACACATTCATTTCTAAAGAAATCATGATAAATGCATCAATGACTCTGATATTCTCACTCCATGCTTCTGCTACGCTGCTTCAAATATCATGAATCATCTAAAGCTTCCGCTACTCTGATAAGAAGAAATCATGATCCAGAATGTGAGTATGTCGGTCCAAAAGTCACAACATCACATAATGTCAATACTACAAAGGAAGAGTCAGAGATTTATGGTAGCTAATGATCTCAAAGCTGGCTCTAAACTCATTATCACGTGGATCAGTTAAAGACCTCCACTTGGATTAACCAAACATGAAAAACATGAAGAATCAAAGACTACGGGCTTCAATGCAAAGAACACTAACAAGAATCCAAGAACAATCTTAATGTAATATATGTTTGTATTCTATGTAATTTGAGGTGACGTCCCTTAGGGGGAGATTGTTAGGATTTAGTAAATCCAGGTATTTAAAGTGTCGGTGACCTCAAGTATATGTAATCATTAGAAAGCTCATAGTCGTAGTTATTTAATATTAGTTAGTATTTAGTTAAGTAACACCGTGGAGGACGGACGGGTCTTTACCCACTGTATGCCTGATCCACAGCCCGAAGGAGGCATTTTATGTAAGATACTATAAATACCCTCTACCTCCCAAGGTAGATGGTTGGAGCTCATAATAATATTTTACTTTCTCTCACTAAGTTCCCAAACCTCTTTACTTTCTCTCTCTAAAACACATAGTATACACCACTTAGTATCATGGTTTAATGTGTTTGTGAAATCCAATATGTAACATATTGATAAGACTATATCTCAACTTAAGTATTCTAGGGTGATTAGATGCCTGATGTATGCCATGACTTGTAAAAGACCTGATATTGCTTTTGCAATTGGTAAACTAAGCAGGTACACTAGTAATCCTATTGCTCATCGCTGGCAAGCAGTTTAGAGAGTACTGAAGTATCTGAAGAGAAGTATGAATTATAGTTTCTCATATACTGATTATCCTTCAGTGTTAGAAGGATACACTGATGCAAGTTGGATGCGCAACACTGAAGAAAATTTGTCTACCAGTGGTTAGGTATTCCTACTTGGTGGAGGTGCAATTTATTGGGCATCTTAGAAACAAACTTGCATCACGAGTTCAATAATGGAATATGAATTTGTGGCTCTAGCAGCTGCTGGTAAAGAAGCTGAATGGTTGAAAATTTTGCTTCTTGAGATTCCTTTGTGGCCTAAACATATAGCACATATTTCTATCCGTGGTGATAGTGCAGCTACATTGGCAAAGGCTTATAGCCAGATGTACAATGGGAAGTCTAGACACTTAGGTGTCAGGCATAGCATGATTCATGAGCTTATCATTTTATTTCTCTCTCTACCCAAACACACACAAATAAAACCTCCCACCTCTCTCAAAAAATATCCGGCCACCCGAATTAGGGTTCCGGCGCCGTCAAGTTTTTCGGCCAAATTCCGGCGACCACCAATGATAACACCACCTATCTCAAACGATAGATCGTGATCTTGTGACCACGTCTATGCTTCGTATATACCACGAAACAACCCCACGCACCCTACATCTTAGAATTAAGATTCGAACTATTAGGGTTTTTGTAGTAAATGTTTGCAACGAGTTCTAGCGTGGTCTTGGTTATGAGTCGTACTCGTAAGGGATACCAACAACGCTTCTCCTCATCTCTTCCTTTCTCGTTTCAGTTTGGGTAAGCAAAACCATTGTCCCTTTGTTAAAATAAATTCGTATATACTCATACACCATTTCGGTTTTAATTTTCCATTTTTTTTCAAACGATATATATATATATATATATATATATATATATATTATTTAGTTATTTTCGTGGGTTATAAAGATGTTACAATAGTTTTTGCAATAAGATTCGTGGGTTAAAACGGATTAAAAACGAGTTTGAAATGGGTTCTTGATGAATCGTATCATATAAGTTTGGTGAAGTTAAAATTGTTTGTGTTTCCAAGAATAATAAACAGAATATAAAATCGTTTTTAAGTGGTGATTTGTGTGGTGAATCATTGTCAAAATGATTTGTGTATATCCTGGTCTATCCTAGATGTCGTGAGTGGTGTTATATCGGGTTGAGACCCGTATTGAGTCTCGGTTTCACTTCCAGGTTGTTGAGACTATTTGATTTAAGTTTTGTTGTGGTAAAAGCTTCATTGTAAACATTTAATAAGGTTATCGTGTGGTAACGATGCTTTTGGTCGTATGGGCGAGTCTCGTGGATAAAACCGGTTATGTAAGCAATAAGAAAACAACTTTTATTGAGTTTGTAAACTTTCGTGTGGATTAGCAGATTGTTAGGGGTATTTGTTTGACATGGTTGGTCAAATCTGCCATCGGGTCGGGTCAATAACAATGTTGGGCCCAAGGCCCACTTGGTTGTGTAGCTGGATCAGTTAGAGCCCGGGTTACGTGGTATTTATTCAAGAACACTTGGTCATGTTAGGGTTGTATATGTGTGTTATGTTGTGCTCGTGTCACATTTGACCCGGATAATAACTTGTTGTTTGTGTTGCCTTGGTTATAATTTGGATACATGATACGAGTTATAAAGGTTACGGGGTTCAATTCGAGTAAGACTCGGTAAATGTTAGTTGATAGGTCATAAAATTGTTGTAATAAGAAATAACGAAAACTAATAAATGGTAAACGGAATAATTCAAAGGGTATTCTCTTAATATGACTACAAATAGCAAATTGACTAATGGACATATTGGATGCTAACGGTTGTAATAACGGGATAACAGAACTAATGAAGTGATTAAATAATATAAGTTAAATGGTTAGTTTGTAATAAGGCGGGATGGTACATATTACAACTAGATACGTGGCTAATAGTTAATATCAAATATTACGTATACATTATAAAGTTTAACTACGTTTTATAAATTAGAAAAACATTTAATATACAAGTTATATTGATCATAAGATGTACTTTATTAACTATTTTGAATTAACCGAGTATAATATATTAGACTCGAAAATGAGTTTAATAAATGTTTTTTGCGATATGCCTAAGTATTTTCTTCTCACATTTTACCTAATAATGAGATAAATAAATATATACTATCGACATATATGGTTTATTTTATTCTAAACCTTTATTAAATACGATAGCTACTCGTGTCTTGTAAATACGCATTAACTTTTATAAACTTGTAAAGAAATATTATTTTGATAGATGACTATTTAGAGTCATAAAGGTTTGGGAACGTTGGGTAAATGAACGCGTCATTATAAAATACACTACTTAGTATACCTTATATGACGTACGTTATTATATACCTTTATAACTATGAGTAACGATTTTGAAACCTTTATTATAAAATACACTACATAGTGGACCTTATATGTCAACGTCTCCTTTCTTTTGGCGTGAGTTGTGTGTCGAGTCATGATTCCTTACCACCACACGAAACATTAAAACTAAACTTTTGAGATAACAATTATAAACTTTTGGAAACGATACTGGACTTTTGAAGGTAACGACATGAATAGTCCACGAAAACCACGACATATTACTTTTATTCAACTTCTTTATCATATGAGCTGTATTTTAAGATTATTGTATACGCATTAGGTTGCGTCACTTCTATTCTATTTTACTTGTCGTACGTTCTTCTGGATGCCATGGAGATTAGCTTTAGATGCCAGTCGTATCAATAGTGAATAGTGCATTGCTGTGGCTAAGGTGAGTTTCATAGCCCAATTTTTATCTACGTTTTTAACTAAATTGGGGTGAGAATCATGCTATTTTTTTTAGACCTTTAAAACTATTTGGATTTGCTTAGGTGCTTGACTGTTGAGATAGATGTGCGGTAGTCGTTGACTTAGACTAGGGTAGCAATCCTAATTGCTATAACTGTTGTCTAGCTAAGAATAGACTTCTACCTCGACCTAGTCCGGGGTTGGCAATTGTTCTAGACTTTGCCACGACAGTGTTGGACTAGAGTCGTTGGGCCCGAGTAATCCCTGGATTCGGGATATGGATTGTGATCCGGTTAGGATCGGTTTATGATCTGGATAGGATCGGTTTGTGAATGATGTTTATCTATCTTTAGTCTTGCACAACAAATCAACTCCTACAGGTCCACTATGTTTTAATTGAACTTAAACCTATGAACTCACCAGCGTAAGCTGACCTTTTTAGCATGTGTTATCAGGGTTAAGGCGATAGCTCACTATTGGAAGACGCTTGGCAAGGGGCATGGTCATAGGCGACTCTGATGAATAAACGGGACCGCTTTAATTATCTTTTGGGCCTATTTCCGCACTACTTTCATTAATGTAAACTTATAGTTTTCAATTAATGAATTTTATTCTAAATAAATGGGATAAAAACCATTCTTTGTACCTTATGTTGTGATACCAAGATTGTAGCACCCAATGGCTCGTATGCTTACACTAGACCGTATTTTCGGGGTGTTACAGATTGGTATCAGAGCCTAGGTTATAGAGAACTGGGTATATTTTCAAAACCTAGAATATAACCACTTTTTGAAAACTTAGCCCTATGACCGTCACGTTCCTGCCTGCCAATCTGAAGCCTCGCATATGACTAGATTAAGGATGTAGACTATTGAGAACACATTAGACGAGTTGACTGATGAGTTAATTGATGAGATGTTATTGGCTTATTTGATGAACGGTTTGATTGGGCACTTATTGAATGTATATCCTGTTAGTGGACGATTTAAGTATGCCTATCTTAGTGATTCACTATAAGCATGTCCTCATGCTTATACACTCACATAAAGCATGTCCTCATGTTTTCGCATGCACTATACCTTTCACAGAGTGTGGAGTCTCAAACCTTATATCTATAACACTTAGCTTGTATTAAGTAGTTGCCTTGGATAGTTCCAAAACAACAAAGAGAAAACTTTGTAAGAATACACACAAATACGTGGAATCTGTTGGAACATACATAGAAGATGAAAGTAAACAAATGAACAAAAACGGTGATAACCAATGCTTCAACATTACTAATCAATAATATGAAGACTCTTAAAGTATCAAAGTTACGCAACTTCCTTGCGTAATCTCACCACTCGATTTAGAACTTGCATAATAGTAGTGGCCGTGGGAATGATTTGGGAATGTAAAGGAAATGGTGTTATTAGAACTAAGTCAGGGAGTCACGAGCGAGACCTTTTGTCTCGTGAACGTGAGTTCCATAATTAAGTTTTGGTGAACACAAGTCTAAAACGCGTTAAAACTAATAAAACATGCAAACTGGTGTGTTGGTATCGTGTGTTGTGTCATGTTCACGTGTTTTTGCATCTTATCATGTTTATGTGTCCTTGGTCATAACTAGATGATGGATTATAATGGTTTGATAATGTCGAAGGGTGTATAGTCTCGTGTCACGATTTTGAGTCGAAACTTTCGTAAACCGTTGTTTTATTCTTTAGAATTGTCAAACAAGTGTTAATCGGTTTTAATTATTAATAATGAATTCATGTCCATTAGTGTTATAATGATATGTGAAACCAGTAAGTGTTTTCAGATAATAAATTGGACTAACGTGTGATTATTTGGTTAACGTTGAATCATTGGTATGAATCAGATTTTTGGAATCGGATGACATTTCAATTAACAGCCTTGATTGAATAACAAATTAATTGTGGTGTTTTGGGTAATTGGTAAGTTATTGACAAACATTAGATTTAATACCCGTTAATCGGTTGTGTTTGGGAAATTGAAAGAGTCAATTGGAAATGTTTAATGGTGTTGGGTATGTTTGATTGTCTGTTTAGATGGCGAGATTGGTATGAGATTGTTTGGAGGATTAATTAGAATTATGAAAATTGTTTATTTTGGACTTAATGATATATATATATGTCAACCTTGCGCTACGTCAGGTGTTATCGTGACTTTCTAGTCTCGACTGACCTCGACAATGTCGTATCTTGGTCTTTAGTATCTATTGAACAATATGAGGTGTAAAAGCCGAGAGTCATGACTCGGACTTGGGAACTCGAAATGAATAATGACTCGAAATTTATATTGAAATTGATGGATCTAAACACACACCTTGTGTTAGTGATACTTTGATTTATCTTAATAAGTACGCGGAATATACTTAGTAATACTCAGAATATGGATTGTATGATGTATTGTAAGTGAGAACAATGTAACACAAAGCTTCAATATTATTATGAATAATATGAGTGATCTTGCTTATCACTAGGGTTACACCTTGAAGCATACGTACCAAGAACAATGACCTAGGATCTCCTTTTATAGCATAAGCAGTCCTTTACAAGATAAGTATAATGCTAACTATATAGAATATACACAAGATCTTTTCTATACTTATCTATATACAATTACATAACAATTATCCTAATAGCAGTGGTAATAATACGTACTAGCAGTGGTAATGTGTTTCCACTGCTAGTGCATTCTTCAGCAGTGTCTTCCACAAGCCTATCACTGGTAACTGTTAGCTTTATTCCCAACAATCCTCCCCTAAACTTATGATTTCTCTGTAAATCAATAAGTTTCTTCAATCTTCATCATATGCAAGGATTTAGGAATTCTTCCGAACACTTCACTTTCTTCTTAAATCCTGAATAGCTCTTGAACATTGATCTTGAAGCGTATGTAACAAAGCTCTGACCTTCTCAGTATCTTCATGAACTCTTATTGTTGTACACAACATCACAGTGAGAGTTCCAGCTCTGAGTGGGTATTCTTTCTCAGCAAACATAAATGCATCCACTCCATCTCTTGTAGAAACATGATGAACTTTACATGAATCATAGTAAGTCCATGTAGTGCCAGGACATGAATGTTAGATATAGGATTTCACAAACACACTAAACCATAATTCAAGTAGGCGTTTCAAACTGTTTAGAGAGAGAAAGTTCTAGAGAGAGAAAGGGAAGAGAGTTGGGAACTATGTGAAACAAGGAAAAATGGTATTGAAGCTCCAACCCTCTACCTTGGGAGGTAGAGGGTATTTATAGTTTCTTACAAACAAACGCCACCTACGGGCTGTGGATCAGGCATACAGTGGGTAAAGACCCATCCGTCCTCCACGGTGATACATAATAACCTACTTATTAATATAACTAGACTACGACTACGAGCATTCTAATGAATACATATACTTGAGGTGACCGACTCTTTAACGACTGAATTTTCTAATTCCTAACAATCTCTCCCTAAGGGAGGTCACCTCAATTTACAATGAATACAAAATGATATTACATTAGATTGCTCGAGGATTCTTGATTAAGTTCTTTGCTCAGTAGCTCGTAGTCTTTGATTCTTCATGTTTTGCATGTTTGGATAATTCAAGTGGAGGTCTTTAACTGATCCACGTGATGATGAGTTGCGAGCCATCATTGAGAATATCAGCTGACATTAATATTTGACTCTTCCATTGTGGTGTTGGTATCATGTGATGTTGTGACTTTTGGACAGACATGCTCACATTCTGGATCATGATGTATTCTCATCAGAGTAGCGGAAGCTTTAATTGATTCATGATATTGGCAGCAGCGTAGCAGAAGCATGGAGTGTAATTATCAGAGTCATTGATGCACTAATCATGATTTCTTTCGAGATGAATGTGTTGAGTGAGCAAGCGGCTATGGATTGATCGCTTCATTCTGAACAGCTGCAAACGTCGGGCGTACCTGCATACAACAGTTAGCAATAAAGTGCACGAAAGTGTCTTTGATCACTTTCGTTGAATTGAGGTACACGGCCCACGGTTCCCCGTTGATCAGTACACGTACTGCTTGTGATCAGGTATAATTCCGAAGAATTTCCTTGACAGGGTTTCGCAGCTGCTCTAGCTATTCTCAAACAGGAATGTCTCAAAGAAGACAACACGGAGTGAGTGAACCAGCGAATTGAGATTCACTGATTGATAAAAAGAGATTTGAAAAACAATCGTGTATTGCTCAATAGAAATTTTTTTTGCAATACAACGAAGGTTTTAGTGAAAATCAATTATCAATCATAAACACTTTTTGATTTGAAATATTCGTACACGGTCGATGTGCTAATGAAAAGAGTTTGTAAGCACAACGACCGGTTTTTCAAAGGTATCCGTCAATCCATAACCTGAACCAGGATTGATTCAAAAGATTTAATCGCCCCATTGTTTCTGTTCAGTTGTCACGTGGTTGATATATTGAATAGATCTCACATGCCACCTACCAGTAGCTTGTTTGATGTTGGCTCCAGAAGTCTTTCCATCTTCATTGTGAATATGTTTACATATCACTCGGATGTTCTGGCAATACCACAAGGATAATGCGTAGGACTCAAGATATAAACTCTCTTTCCACATTGAGTGAAACAGAGGGTCTTCATTGAAAGTGTCCTAATGAGATTTATTGATGATCTCGTGGCTCTAGACTCAATTTGTGCATATTTTGGTTCCTATTTCGGATACTAGGGAGAGGGTCTCCTTCTTCAATATCAACAGTCTCTAAGAGAGAGTCGATAGATAGTGTCGGTTCCCCGTGAGAATGAAACAAGCCCTTTTAAGAGGAACTTGAGTGGATTGGGAAGTTGAAGTGCAGTGCGTCACTAGGTCCATGACGTCTTGTCTTCAATACCGATGTTACCATGGTAACCATCAGTAGCATATGAATTGAACCCGGTATCTGCCCTAAGGTTGAATAAATGGAGGGCTATTTCTTTTCACCCTTTTCACATTCAATTCTTTTTCATTCTTCAACCCCTTCAGTGCTTACCGAGACTTCATTACTAGAACCTTGCTTGGTTTATTCCAGTACTAGCTCAGTCTCAGTCTGCACTCTTCCCATAACTCACTTTTCTCCTTTTTTTTTATCATACCTTAGGACTTCTACACTATCTAGTGGATTGTCCCTGGGTAGATCCCTCCGGTTCTGGCGGATCATGGGAACAAATACCTAACCTTATCATCCTTATATCACCGTACATAAAGTAAAGTTGGTCGGTCTATTTGGTATTGTTCATCTGCCATTGGAACCAATTGAAAACCATTTGAAAATCAATCCAGATACTTGTGATATATTATCAAAGCATTTTGTACCTGAATTGTTTTAGATATTTTTAGAAAAAGAGCTCCCCCTCAACATGTGCTTCATGTATATGAAATCTTTTGGCACACGGAGGCAAGAGGAAGAATTAACTTCTTTAATTTCTAATTTCTAAACGATATCACCATCACTTCCCAGATAAAATCAAGTAGATACAGCATTTTGGGGAAGGATGAGGTTTTCAAAATTTTGCTCCCCCTCAATATGTGCCTCGAGGTTTGAAAGAGTTTTGCACATACTAGAGGGAAAAAACTACACGTAAAATGATCACGTTTCAGAACTTAGTGGTTTAAGATAGATGCTCCCCCTCAACATGTGCTTAGCAGTTCTTGAAATCGTTTGGCACATGTTGAAACAAACAAAGACCTTGATAGATCTTGAGCTCGTGGATCGTTATGTATGCCTATGTAATCACAAGCACAATAAAAGACAATCTCTACTACTAATGTTTATCAGCGGAATATAAACACAAGTAACAAATAACTAACTTCTTGATCCTCTATGGATCTTTATATTAACTAAAACTGAATTTTCCAATCGGTACATAACTCTTTCTAATGTGTTCCTTTTATAGACAAGGAACCCTAAACAATATCGCTAAACCGTTTCCCAAGAAACGTATAATCATAAAACTAAATAAGATATACACAATCACTTCCTGATAAAGCTCATGTATATCCACACTAAATAAACTAAACACAGAATAAACACATCCGCAGAAATAGACTATTAACTATTATACTTCAGCAGATTATGTCTTCGGCAGAATCCACTTCTCTTCAGTAGAAACACTTCGGCATTAATATCAGCATAATCCAGACTTCACATAATTCCCAACAATCCTCCCCTAAACTGGAATTTGACTTGTTAAGTTCCAGTTTCTTGATAGATTTGACAGCACCAGAGGATTGTATACGAACAGCAGCAACAAAGAATCCAAAGAACATCTCTATGATGAAGAAACTCTGAAACTAGTATCTTTGCAGCAACACATGACAAGAGGTACATCAAAACAGATTAGTTTCATACTATTCTCATCACATCCAGGTGTGTTAACTCCTGTGAGAGGTGAATCATTGAAAATAAATGGATTTGATGTCTCTTTACCAATAGCCATCACTACTGGAGTAGCCATATGTTTAAGTTCGTAAACTATGGTACACTGATAACCATCTGATTTATTGGCAAACCAGCAACCATATAAACGGATTTGAAATGTCTTTACCTGTAGCCGTTTGCTCAGGACTAGTCAATTCTTAGAATTGGTGAATTGAGAACCAAATATGGAATGCCACTGCCTTTACCACAAGCCAGATACATGTGGGCTAGCCAATTCTTGGATTCCAAATAGGAATAAACCATGGTGAATTGAAAACCATACAACACTCAGCAATAAAGCATAGGTGGTTGCATACCCTATGATTTTTAGCAAACCATTACAGCTATCAACAGATTTGATGTGTCTTTACCAAAGCTGTACCCTTTGGACTAGCTAACTCTTTGACATACACAAAGTATATCAGGTGAGTCAATAACCAAGAAAAATATACAACAAACCTGCAATAAAAGTTAGATAAAACCAAAATCACATTTTTTTTTTTTTTTTAACTAATAAACAAAGAAAACAAATATTACAAAAGAACTAGTAAATTACAAGAAAGATGAACCTTGATCTGACATAAGCTGATTTTTAATCAAACCAACACATTGAGTAGCATGAAGGTCATCATTGCCAACCGGATTAGGAGGCACTTCCAACTTGTGTCTCAGCAACCTTTCCATAAAAGGAACAGATAAAGGATAAAGCTTATCTGAGAGCATACACAAAATCATCCCACATGTAGTCTGAACTACATGAACACAAGGCAGAGGATAAAATCTCCAACTCTCAATCTCCCATTTATGAGAATTCTTCCAAATAGAATACCCTTTACCATTTGGAGAATCAGAATCAAACATAACCTGAAGATCACCTAACAAATATAAACCAGAACCAGTTGCTGAATGAAACTTATAATACTGAATGACATGTTCATACAACATCTTCAAATCATGTATATTCACCAAATGAAGAATATCCTTTAAGAAGTTGAACTCAAGAACAGTATTATCCAGCCTATAAACAGTGTTAAGCTTTCCAGCTGTCCAATTAACCAAGACCACATGAGTACCTTCAGGAAAAGCTTCAATAGATCCAACTTCAATAAATGTAGATTCATCAGCCTTAAGATCTAAATTAGTATTCCTTGAAGCATGTTTCTTAGCCAATCTATCAGAACTCCTTGTAACCAAGCTCTGCTGCTCCATATCAACAATGTTATCAGTATCAAGCTGTAGATCATTGTCCAGACTCATAGGATCACTTAACTCCACACTGGACAACACTTCAGAAGAAACCAAAGATGTTTCAGCAGAAACAATCACATCAGTAGAAGGAGTAGCATCAGAAGTTGTATCAGAAGGAACAACTGGAGATACCACCAAAGGCAAAACAGTATCAAAATTATCCACAATTTCAACTGTTTTCTGTCTCTTGGCTGTAGGAACATCAGACATTGAAGCAATATTTTCCAATTGAGAAGAATAAGTAGAACCAGAAGAGGAAAACTTCATAACCAGATTAAATTGTCTAATCAATGCATCATCAGACAAAGTATTGATTTGCTTCATTGACATACCAGAATTATACATAGCAGAATTCTTCACAACTCTTCTCATATAATTGCTCTTCTGAGCAACAGTCATAGGTTTTTCTCTTTTGGCTTTATTTCTTTGATCAATAAGAGCTCTTCTCTTTGCAGCAGATTCTTGCTTCCTTTGATTACCAAGTGCCACCATTTTATCCACAAAATTATCATCATCAAAAGATTCTCCTAAGATAAGTTTTGCAAGATTTGGATCAGATGCACCTTGAGAAATATAACCATCCCATTGATCATCAGTAATTGTAGGAAGGAATGCATCAAGCTCTAATTTCCTTTCAGGAGACAAATCAGAAGTATACTGATCTTGAAGAAATTTAGCCACAATACGACTCTTCTGCATATTCTCATAATCAGCAAACAATCTAGCCTGAGCCTGATTTTGTTCTTCAGTTACTATTCCTGAATTCAGCAAATCATCAATCACAGGATCTTGTCCTTTCTCAGAAGATGTCTCAGCAGAACCAATTTCAGCAGAACCAATATGAGCTTCAGAAGGAACAACCAAACCCACATCAGAGGAAACAGGTTGAGACAATTCCTCAACAGGTGTAGAGAAAACTTCAGATGAAGCATTCAACTTATACATTCTCCCAGCAATAAAAACCTCTTCGTCATCTGCTGAAGGTGAAACATTTAGTTGTTCTTGTATAGCAGATGCATCAACCATATTTGGCTCCTTTGAAGTGTCAGCAGATACCTTATCCAAATATTGTCTTCTTCTTTTGCTAGTATATAGAATAGGCTCCTTGCTAGGCTTCTTGCTTCGTAAAGATTTAGTAATAGGAGAAGAAACATCAGATGTAAGTGCCACATCAGCCAATATCTCAAGAGATTCATGAAGATTCTCTTCGTCCTCCTCCTCAGAAGAAATCAAACTACTCTTTTTACCTTTCTGACTTAGTAAATCCTCCAAGTGCTCAACTTTAGTCTCCAATTCCACAATCTTATTACCAAGAATAGACTTGGTTTCTGCAAGTTCTTTCTTAAGACCAGTCACCTCACCTGTAAGCTTATTCATCAGAGCATATAATGAGGTAAGTGTAATAGGATCCTCATCAGTATCAGGTGATTGCTCAGTTGAAATTGGAACTTCAGTAGACTGTTCAGGAGCAACATTAACCTGATCAACATTAGAACATCCTTCACCAAATGGAGTTCTAACAGGACTTGGTGTAGGCAATCTATCAGTATCAACCTGAACTTCATCAATTTGATCCTGAACTTCATCAATAGGAACTTGTATAATTGCAGGACTAGGACATGATCTCGGTGAAGGTATAGATACCTCAGCAACAACAGAAGGACCCTCATCACCATCTACTGAAAGATTTCCATCAGTAGGATTGGAAGAAGGTAAAACAACATTAACCTCATCAGTAGGTTCATTCTCCTGAGGCAACATGACAGCTAACAAAGGAAAATGTGTCCCTTCAAATTTAGTCCTCATTGTAGCAAATAACTTAGGAGTCAAAACACTTATGGGATGAAAAGCTTGGGTTTGTGTAGAAACATTCAATATCATCTGTAAGAACCTAGGGTACATCAAAAACTTACCCTTTTTCCTAGTTATATTTTCTACCATATTATCAAAGATATACTTAGAGAAATTATAAGTCAAACCCTTAGATAAACAAACAATACCACATCCCATTTGTGTTGAAAACTGATCCCATCCTCCAGACTTATTGCTCATACACTGTAGCAACGTATGAACCAAGAACCTCCACATAGGACAAAGCTTATTTTTCAACCACATATCTGTCCTCGTACTTTGATATCCAATTGCTCTAAGCCCTTCAAGTACCATCGTAGAATCAGAATGATAAATTCCATTCTCATCATCCAAGCGAAGTTGTCTTCTGATCAGTTCCTCTGTCACCACATACACTTGTCCATCAACACTTGCAACTATCTCAGTATCACCTCTTCTTTCTGCCGACTCCTAAAATTGAGTAATCAAAGTTTCATATATAGCATTTGGAGAATGCGTCAATGCATACAGAATCTTTGATCTTAGTAAGAAAGAAATCATCGGCCTATACACCTCATCTCCTCGAGCAGTTCCAAGAAAAGCAACCTTATTATGATCATGTTTAAATTGAAGTGCCATGAGAGATTTTGAAGATTAGGGTTAAGATGTTGCACAAAAGGAAGTGTTTTTAATGAGAGTAGTAATCGAATCACTTAATGTGGAGCAAAAATATGCCGTAGAGAATAAATAGAAATTTCCCAATTTTGGTCAAAGTTGACCAAAGCTGACGTGGATTCCTACTTTTACTCGCATTTACTTATAACTTCGGTAGAAACGAAAACCATTCTGCTGAAGTAGAACAATCAGCAGAAACAGAATACTTCTCCAAGAAGTTTCAGTAAATATCTTTTTACTGTTTCACCCACACACATTAATTCTCTTACCACTTGAACCCGGCTATAAAACAATCCCAATGCACATAGACTTCTTCATCAAAAATCCCCAAATAATATTTCAAACCCTAATTCCTCCAATACTTCAAAATTAGCCATCATTCATCATGAGTACCAAACCTGAGATCATAGATCTCACAACAACATCCTCATCATCATCATCATCTAGTGAAGATACCAATCCATGGTTTCACTATTTTCCAAAACCATATCCACTACCAAAGAAGTCACCCTTTCTCTCCTCATCAGAAGATGAAAGTGTTGAGAAACCAAGTATATCTGCTGAAGATTCTGATGACTCCTATAAGGAGGGAACATCTTACTCCCAACCCTCAGCACCTAGGCCTCAACAAAGGCCACGAGCCAAAAATCCACCACTTCCTATGGGAAGAAAGGTGGTGCTTGGTCTTTTTGCATCAGGTTTTGGTACATCATTACATATCGTATAAGGAAATGGAAAAAGGAAAATGATGTAAGTTGTTGTATGATGGAAAGAGTAGATGAAGCATAAATGAAAATCTTTCCTTCTCATCTCTCTACCACAATCAGCTTCAGCTTCTTCGTTTTCATCAATCCATCCTCTCCATTTTGATCCTTAGCATCTGTTAGAGTTGGTTATGCTTATCACAAAAGCATAGCCATCATATAGTGCCAAAAGATGTGAGCAGTCATGCTCATCGTGCTCATCTTAGATGTTGGAATAGATGATATGTAATAGATTAGGACTATTAGATCATGTAGATGCTTTTGATGTTGCCAGTACTCTGTAATCTGTAAGCTGTAAACTGTTTCTTGAATGAATGAATGATCTATTTGCTTCTGTACTTCTTTAGAATGAATCTTATAACTTCAGTACTTCAACTTCAGAGGAAACAAATATGTGACAACCCGTACTTTCAGGTCATTTCTCGACACGATTCATGTCTCATTATTTCAACATTTATAGTAAACTTGGTTTACTTGTTTCAAATTCGCGTAACCTTGGAGGTTTAGCGGCGAATTCATGATCATGACATCACGTACATTTCATATGGACTATGATTAGTCTACATTTCATTGACATCATGTGCATCTCATTAGTTCATTCACGACATTTCATTTCACTTTATACGCGTAATTTTTATGTTTAATAATCTTTATCGCGTGAGTTTTTATTTTGTATATTTAATCCATTACTTTCAAAAATGATCCCGAGGTATTTTTAAACTTACATTTAGTTTATAAAAACTATATTTTTAGTTTTCCTAGTGTTTCAAATTATTTGGTACATAAATCGTTAAAGTTTAAGTATTACGTTGTTTTTCTTAAAAATTATACGATAATTATTTTATCACTCAAATTTCACAAGGAATGTATTTTAACATTTTTTTTTATTATCTCATTACATTCTATTTTGACCTAATAAAAACTTACTTGCACCAAAAATTCCCATTTATCCTACAAGTTACAAATTGCTACAAATCTCTTACACTTTCTTTACAACTTATACAAATTATTCAAAATTATATACAAGTAATAGTTTTAAAAAAAATATATATATAATTGTTGACAAGTATCCCATGAAATCCGGCCCTCTATAGGGTGTATTAAGGGATTGGTATGGCTAGTTGATTGATAATAAATTTTACTCCATAAAAGTCATACTTCCATTATTTTTTTTCTTCTCATTTCACTTCATTTATTCACCTAGTATTAGCAAGTTCCTCTCTTCTTTGGTTCTCAACAAAACCGGCCTTCAAAGGGTTCTAAAAGGGATCATCATCAAAATTTCTCAAGTGTTTAACAATCTAGTTAATACTCTATATAAGGTTTTGAAATAAAAACCAAGAGTATTTAGGCTAATCCTTGTTACTTTCACCTCATCACTTTCACTAGTCAAGATTAACGTATCACATTACATCTCGGTGTACTCACTTTTGTCTTCGCATCATTCCACCAAGTGAGTTCGTAGCCCCTACTTTTACTTGTTTTCATAAATGTTTTGGGGGAGATACATGCTCAATTATTTTCATAACTATCATGATTATTTGAAACTACATATTTAACTGAACTGAATGCTTAGTCATGCGTAGTAACAGTTTTGCCACACTTAGAACTTTCATATTATATTCATTGAGCTAATGGTCTTGGTATATTCATTGAGCTAATGGTCTTGGTATAACATTGGGCTAACGGACTTGGTATATTCATGTACTTGGTACAATCATGGACTAACGGTCTTGGAACGATTTGATCAACACTCATATTTGTTATATCAAGTAACTATTGATACATTAAGTTAGGCACTATTATGTGAATTCATTTGACGATGTGGGCTTGAACATAAACTACATTACACTTTGGCAATGGGTTGTGAACACACAGGTTGCAAGTTTTGTATGGGCGGAACTTGGAACTGAGTGGATTTACAAAGCCTTTGCTGCATAAACGATTTTGAAAGGCTTTTCATTTCATCATAAACTCTATGAACTCACTCAACCTTTGTGTTGACACTTTTTAGCATGTTTTATCTCAGGTATCTAAGGCATTCACTTCATGGCATGCATTTGGGCACATCATGGAGTCGTGGTGACGACGCGTCTCACTTGGGTTTTATGTACTTTAAAACATCGTTTGAATTGTAACAAACTTATTTCCGCACAAGTTGATTTACATTTGGGACCTACTTTGTAAACTCTGATTATTTTATTAAATCAAACGATGTGTTTTCCAAACGACACTTTAGGTCGTTCAATATAACTGTGATTGTGATGCTATGATAGTCAATCCCCAGGAATTCCATTCCGCTACAAAACAGGTAATTTGGGGGTGTGACAGATTGGCATCAGAGCTTCGGTTATAGAGAACTAGGTTGCATCATTGACCCTAGACTATAACTACATTATCATAGCATCTCATCATTTCATCACAAGTGCATGTTCACTTTACATGCGGTTTTTACGTACATTTTTTCGAGTTATTCACTTTCATTTCACATCGATTGTCACATGGATGCCCTTAAATACCCATCCCATTATCCTTTTCTCATACTCTAACGTGGAGAATTCCTTGTCATTCCCTATCACAAATTTTTTTTTATATCAGCTGATTCATCATCGATAACGACGAATGCCGAGATAAACTTTTAAATAGGGCGAAATCACTCTCACTCCTTTGTTTCACCACTAACATGTCGAGTTACACTTTATTCACACACTAAGTTACTAAACCATTATACATTTGAAACACTTACGACACATCATAACCCGTTTCGTAGGAAACCGTCGATCATTTTGAAAGAGAACCTCAAACTTATCATTTTTATCACATTTCTTTGAAGCGCTTATTATTAACATCGGATTTTGCTACGTCTCACATTTCCTCTTGTTTTGAAGAAGATATGGCACCGAAGAAAGCTACAGTTGAAATGACCCAAGCGGCTATTCAGAAGTTAGTGAATGATAGCATTGCTAATGCTCTAAGAGTTGAAAGGGAAACGGTGGCTGCTGCTGCTGCCGAGGCCGCGACTGCTGCTGTAGCCGCAAGGCTTGCTACTGCTACTGGAAATGTCGGAGGATCCGGAGTTAAGAAATGTTCGTACAAAAATTTCAAAAGTGGTGAACCCACCAAGTTTAGAGGGACTGAAGGAGCCACAGCCATGGTGCGATGGTTTGAAAAGTTGGAATCCGTGTTTTTGCTTTGTAACTGTCTGGATGATAGTAAGGTTAAATTTGCTACGAGCACATTACTCGATGGAGCATTGTCTTGGTGGAATTCATACGCTCAACCGATTGGAATAGAGAATGCTTTCAAGCTCACGTGGAATGAATTCAAGAATTTGGTGACTAAGAAGTTTTGTCCACGTACGGAAATCAAAAAGTTGGAGACGGAGTTCTATGAATTAGTAACCATTGGGTACGATATTGACACTTACATTCGGAGATTCCAAGAATTGGCTGTGTTATGCCCGTCCATGGTTTCTGATAATGAGAAGTTGCTAGAGGCTTTCATCGGGGGACTTCCCGAAATTATTCAAGGCGATGTGACTTCTTCTGACCCGCAAACAATTGAGGAAGCTATTCGATTGACTCAAAAGCTCATGGCCCAGGTAGTGAAGAGAGGCAAGTACCCCAACAACTGCACCAACTACTATAATAACCAAAACAACAACTACAACGACGATAACCAAATCAACAACAACAAAAGGAAATGGGAAGACGACCAAGGAAATTATAACAACAACAACCAAAACCGCAACACTAACCATCATCAACAACAGAAAAGAGGGCAAGAAACTGCAATGGTATATGTTGCTGCACCAATAGAAGGCAGAGGTTATGCTGGAACCTACCCACTATGTAATCGATGTAAGTATCATCACACGGGTCTTTGTCCTGTTAAGTGCTACAAGTGTCAAAAACTAGGACACCATGCCAGGAATTGTAGAGGCAAGACTATAGTTACGTGCTTCGGATGTGGAGAGCAAGGACACTATCGAAGTCAATGTCCTCAAAACCAAGGTCAACAAGTCGAAGGTGCTCATGAGGATGTATATATGTTGGAAGGAGGAGGAGGAGCTCGTCAAGGTATCAACGACGCGGAAGACTGAAGAAGTTCGGAAACTAACAGTCTTATTTCTCCTTATGTACTATGTCGTACCAAGTTTATGTCTAATCATCGTATCCGAAACTTTATAACTTAAAGATGTACTACTTTTGCTAAATCACTCGTTGTAAAATATTCTCATCTATCGTACTTTATTTCTTTCCGATTTGTTATCATTTACGAGGATTTTAATTCTTTTTACTTCAACTATCATTTTAACGACACTTCTCCATGTCTTCTCTCCTCGATGTTCATCACAATTTTAACATCAGTTGACTCAACACCAAACAACATATGAGTCGATTAGTCCAAGCATTGCATAGTTACTCCTAAATTATACATAGCCTGATCACCTATGTCTAATTCAGGAAGAATCATGCGATGAAGGGAGTAGTAGGCTTATATGAGTAAGCAATTCCGTAATCGAGCCAAATTTTCAAAAGATTTTCTTCAAACCACTTGTTTCCAGTTTGATCCACGTGACAGTTCTTGTTTGATGAGTTGCAAAGATCGAGCTAGAAACAAGTCGTTACCTAAACCGATTTAGCCTAATCTCATGACAGTTCTTGTTTGATGAGTTGTGAGATTAAGTAAAAATCGGTTACCAAAAAGTCTTTTGAGGGTTTTGCTCGAGAATGGGAAAGTTTGCCACATCAAACCCTAAACCCGATAGACTAACAACGATTGAATTCAGGGACTGAATTCCTTTTTGGTTGGGCGAATGTGACAACCCGTACTTTCAGGTCATTTCTCGACACGATTCATGTCTCATTATTTCAACATTTATAGTAAACTTGGTTTACTTGTTTCAAATTCGCGTAACCTTGGAGGTTTAGCGGCGAATTCATGATCATGACATCACGTACATTTCATATGGACTATGATTAGTCTACATTTCATTGACATCATGTGCATCTCATTAGTTCATTCACG
>BPTQ01000008.1:88579082-88591519 GCA_019973895.1 Chrysanthemum seticuspe
ATGGTGATGGACTACCATTCATACGATAACCCTGATTTACCTAAGACTTCTTATTCTCTCTACGAGCCCCACAACAATAATTCTTGTTTCGTTCTAATCAACGTGTCCCCATATCTGTTCTCCTCCCTTAGCTAATACTACTTCACAAACGTGGTCACCGTTCTCAACTCCGATATGCCTAAAAGAATCGAATACGTAGGATATACCCGAAATACCAGATAGTTTACCTACAATTTCCTCTTAAGAACATACCACTTTAACTTCTCCTCCACATACAGTGAGTTGGATTTCCTAAACTTCTAGGTCTAGTAGGATTAGTACAAATATTCCATCAGTTTCGAGAGATACCTGATGTAGTCCGTGGGTCTCGGACCATACGATCCGAGAGATGTAAAGACGACTTCGTACCAATGTCTTCTCCACGTTAACTATTAGGAAAAGAGTCTTATCAATTGCACCTCTTCTGTAACCATGCTTCAGCAGAAATGTAGAGAGCCTAGCATACCAGGCTCTGGGTGCCTGATGTAGTCCATAGAGAGCTTTGACTACCTTATAAACATGATTAGGATGATCTGGATCTTCAAATCCTTTAGGTTGAGTGACATACACCTCCTCTTCAATTTCACCATACAAGAATTCTCCTTTAACATCCATTTGATAGACCATAAAGCCCATATAGGATGCATAAGCTAAGAAAATCCGTATAGCCTCAACTCTTGCCACTGGTGCAAACACTTCATCATAATCGATTCCCTCCTCTTGTCTATACCCCTGTGCAACTAATCTTGCTTTGTTCTTAATAACAACACCCCGAGCATCTCTCTTATTCTTCAGAATCCATTTAGTCCCAATAGCATACTTACCATCAGGTAGTGGTACCAATATCCAAACCTGCTGATTTTGAAATTGTTGCATCTCATCCTGCATTGCTTCAAGCCAACTTGAGTCTTCAAGAGCCTGAGTAACACTGGTTGGTTCCACTTGTGAGAGAAAACAAGCAAACAGACAATGTTGATAGTCTGTGTGATTGTCTCTCTGCTGATTTGAGACATAAGAAACAAAAGCCACCTGTCCATATTTAGAACGCGCCACAGTACCTCTTGTTCTAACAGGTGCATTAGGATCACCAATAATATTAGACTGTGGATGAACATTGTTGATCCTAGTTGTAGTGGTGGTGTTGACATCAATTGAGGAATCAAGATTAGTCATAGTAGGTTCAAAGTCAGTATCATAGGAAGGTGTGTTGAAGATGCCTGCTTTAGGTTGATGATGACCAAGATCTGAAGGTTTTGGAAACCTTGTATAAGGTTCTCCAAGGTCTGTTGACACTCTAGTAGAAATAGGAGTAGTGTCACCATGTCTTTCAGCCGAATTGGAGAGGTGAGGAGAAACAGAACTACCTTCAGCAGAATTGAAGTTTCTGCCGAATGCTTCATTTGAACTTTCTTCAACATTCCTCTCAGCATCTAAATTGGCTGCATACTCTTGTTTCTTCAGTCTAGCAAGGTCCTCAGCATAATAGAATTCATCTTCACCCACATCAGTATAACCTTTAGAAGTGTCACCTACAAAATTGTTAGGAGAGAAGGAAGGCACTACAATGGGTTGTTCATCATCATCAGACCCACTGTCAGAATGAGCTTCCACAGTTTCGGCACTAGTAGTTGGAGATGCTTCAGAATCTGCATTTTGGTTAGCCATATGTCTAGCATAACCCAAGTAATCAGTCAAGTAATCAAGATCAAATGACCAAACATGACCCTGCCCTTGAACATTAGGCTTGTCTTCAAGATACCTCAGATTCAATGTCTCCTCAATCTTCTTAGCAGATACATTGTAAACCCTGTATGCCTTACTATGAGTAGAATATCCCACAATATAACCATCATCAGCTTTCTCATCAAATTTGCCCAAAGGATCACTGGTATTCAAAATTGTCACCTGGCAGCCAAACGGTTTAAGGTAATGAATAACAGGAACTTTTCCAAAAAGAAGTTCATATGGTGTTTTAAGGTGTGGTCTAGTAATGGACACTCTATTGAGTACATAACAAGCTGTACCAACAGCCTCAGTCCAAAACATGGTAGGAAGTTTAGAGTCTGCTAGCATTGATCTTGCAGCCTCTATTAAGGTTCTATTTTTTCTTTCTGCCACCCCATTTTGTTGAGGGGTTCTTGGAGTGCTATAGTCCCTTTTGATTCTCTTTAACCTGCAGAGTTCTATCAGAAAGGCATTTTTGAACTCTGTACCATTATCACACCTAATTCCTTTCACCTTTTTGTTCAACTGATTCTCAATAAGGGTAATGAAGTCTTTCAATATTTCAGATGTTTCATCTTTGGTCCTTAGAAAGAATACCCAACAAAATTTGCTATAACCATCAGTGATCACTAGACAAAAATATTTATGATCAATGCTTCTCACTTTAGTTGGACCAAACAGATCCATATGAAGCAGCTGAAGAGGTTCAGAAATAATGGTTACTGCTGTAACAGGAACACCTTTGTATGATGCTTTGTGCTGCTTTCCTTTGTTGCATGCAACACAGTTATGATCATTGGTGAATACTTTGGCAGGAAGACCTTGAACAAGGCCCAGTTTTGAAAGCTGGTTAATGGTTTTAAAATTGACATGGGCCATCCTTCTGTGCCATTTGGTGGACTCATCCACAGATGCTTTAGCCACCAAACATGTTAAGTCACCTGCTGGTTTGACATTAGTTAAGTTGAATGTATACAGATTGTGACTTCGAGGAACCTTCAGTAGAATTGAAGTATCTTCTGGGAGTTTGAAGTCTTTAGACAGCACAAGACATTCATCCTCTGTGAAGAGTACTTTGTTCTTAGTGTCACATATTTGTGAGACTGAAAACAAATTGAAGTGTTGAAGTTCCTTAACATAGTAAACATTCTCAAAGTCCAGCTGAGGTGTTTTGATGGTCCCTTTTCCAGTAATTCGTCCATCACTTCCTCCAAAGATTACATTGCCTCCACCTTCAATAGGTACAAAGTTATGCATCATGTCCCTATTTCCTGACATACTTCTAGAACAACCACTGTCAACAATTCCAACATCTTTATGCTTAAGGGGATGATCCTACAACAACAACAAAAATATACAGAGAATTAGTACACTATGGAGGCTCAAGTCATTGCTGACTTGAACCTGCCTTGTGGATCATATGAGTTGTGCCATGTAGAAGTATAAGATCCACTATTGTTCTTGGGTTTCCAATGAAACTTAGGTCTCTGTTTATTCCAAGAACAACCTGCTGAGGTCTTGACAGCAGTATCCCAGTACCCTCTCCCATCAGTCATAGGGTTAACATATCTAGGCCAAAAACCATTTTTAAAATATTCACTGGTTGGTTGAACATATGGTTTTCCAATTGATCTTCTCCAAGGAAAAGAAGTATTATAATTAGTAGCTTGTGGAATGATCTGTGCTAAACCGTCAAGTCTAACAGACTTAAAACAGCTTAAGCACAAATACAATAAAGATCAGAGAATACAGGGGATTCCCGGGTCGTTATGTCCCACGGAGACTCAATGGTGTGTTAAACACATGATCAGACGATAGAATGACCACTAATGATAGCGATCAGAAAGGATTAGGATTGAATAATTACACTACTGAAAAAGTTTATAAAAATAAAGCGACTTAAATGCAAATTAAGAAAATTAAAAAGATAAAAGATATTAAATAAACGCTATCACTATATTTAAAGTGATGAACGTTTAAAACCTAAAACTTACGTTTAAATAAAAAACTACGTCAACGTACAGAATAAAACGCGAAAATAAAGAAGGAAAATACCCATGAATATAGAAAATACATTTTTACAATCCTAATTATAAAGGAAAATTTATAGAAAAGGAAAATTATTTTTATGACTAATTAATTAATTATTATTAATTAAAAACTATTTTAAACTATTTAATAATACTCAAAAATAAAAGAAAATATGAAATAAGACTAGAAAAATAAAATTAAGATTTAGAAAAATCTAAAATATGATAAAACTAATTTTAAAACTGAAAATATATTTTTAAGACTTTTTATATATTTATTACTAATTTAAAACTATTTAAAACTAATTAAAATGCTAGAAAATACTTTTTAAACTAAGAAAATTATGGAAAAATACTTTTTAGGCTTTTTACATTTATCTTAAACTGTTAAAATTGAAAAATTATTTTTTGGAACTTTTTCTTAATTTTTTGTATTAAATGCTATTTAAAAGTGCTTAAAAACTAATTTAAATTAAGAAAAATAGTAAACAAGCTTGGAAAAATCTGAAAAATTCAAGAAAACTCTAAAATAATAAAAGGAATCTAGGAAAATTGGAAAAACAAGTGCTTATGTGGATGAATATGCAACTGATGTGGAAATGCTTATTGAAATAAGCACTTGATAAGCCAAAAGCTCACCAAAAGCTACCAAACTGATACTCAAGCTATGATAAGCTAAAATAACTAAAATGGAACAAGTTTCAACAAGCTAATACCACTGATTCACAGGTT
The DNA here is from genome assembly GCA_019973895.1 of Chrysanthemum seticuspe. Lineage (NCBI taxonomy): Eukaryota > Viridiplantae > Streptophyta > Magnoliopsida > Asterales > Asteraceae > Chrysanthemum > Chrysanthemum seticuspe. Next base: position 88,583,609 of record BPTQ01000008.1, read on the forward strand.
TGATCAGATTTGATGTTTGAGCTTTAAAAGCTAAAACAGTTGGATGGGTAGCAACTTTAAGCACAAGCACAAGCTTAGAAATAAGCTCAAAATGAAAACTACTGGTTGGAACTTGGAAAAGACCTGGCTGAGACCAATTGTACAAAAAATCAGGCCATGAGAAGCTCTTTTGAGCTCTGTGCACAAGCTGCACAAACTGAGAAAATCTCAGTGAATGCTGACAGTGAGCAGGGCACTTAAGCCTAAGTTAATGAGCTTGTTTAGAGCTTATACAATATTTGCAAAAATTCACAAAAATGCTAATAAGATAGAGGACCAGTTGAAGTTTTTGAAACACCAAACCTCACTTAATTTGACCCAAAAATGAATCAAGGAAAAATCTCTATCAGTTGGGTCAAAACCTGATTTTCTGTTTTTGACTTTTAAACTAAAAATGAGAAGTTGACTTTATCCAACTTGGGATCCAATTTTTATCACTGAGATTAATGTTATATGATGTAACAAGTGTAATGCAAGTAATGTTATTAAATTCTAAACACAAAACAGTGAGTTGCCAATCCTAAAATCCAACAGTGAGCATTTAAGACAGATTTAAGGGAACTTTTGACTTTGTGCTTATATATACTAAAAATGTGGACAGATATGATCACAATAGAACTCAACAAACTTGAAACAACCAAAAACCACCACTGATCTAGGCTCTAAATCAGTCAATACAGCAGAACCAAACACCCCTTAATACTACTGCTAAACAAGTAAAACTGATTAAAACTCTAATCCACTTGATATTAATGATCAAACCAAGTATAACTATCCTAAATAGAGCTATTTGAACAAGATTTGCACTGGTTTTGACAGTAGAAACATATTATGCTTATAAACTAAATGACAACTTACAAGATGTCCAATAGCCACTATGGCTTGAATCCAAGAACCAGAGAACCACTAACTAAATATCAACCCAAATGACTATAAAGCAACCCACATCCATGTCTGCATCACCAAATACCAAGTCTGTATCATTTTTTTGCACTTGTTTGACTTTTGTTGACCAAGAACCATAATCATTTAAACCTGGAATATAAGCTTATACAAAGCTATAATAAGCTTATATAAACCTTTTTGAGCTTACAAATCAGCTATTGAAAGCTTGTATACAAGATTTGAACTTGCAAATTTGAAACAGTGAACATGAATGTTGAATTGTGATCATAAACTGATTTGGATGCTTGAAATTATTTGAAATACACTTGAACACATAAGTTTGATACAATTTAACAAAATATTACAATACTTAAGCAGAATTGAAAACTTATCATAAAAACGACATGAGAAGGAAAATAAAAATAACTAGAAGACTCCTTCTTGCTCCCTTTTGCCTCTCTTTTATATCCAATCTTATTTTCTCTCACATCTGATGAATTCCCACCAATCCATAGCCATAGGATGGCTCAAAATAATCACAACCGTTCAAAAAGATTTTTGGCGCCATTTTTTTCTTTTATCCATGTGGGGTTGAGTGAGAGGTTAGGGAAGCAATTAATGAAGCTTGGAAGCTAGTTGGAGGTGAGGGAACATGGGAGAGTGGGATTGAGGAGGGGGGATGGGAGGTAGCTAAGTTTCAGGGAAGCAGTTGATATGGTGGACTTTGGCGGGTGTTGGGATTTGACCAGGATTTGACCAAACAGTGGTTAATAATAGGGGGTTCACAATTACATATTGACAGGGGTCCAAAGATAGGGCAGGGGTCCAAAATTGGTTTAAAGGGTTTTAAACTTTCAAGGACTAAAGTTGTAAGATCTGAAACTTCAAGGACTTAGGCTGCCAATTCTGAAAAGATGTTCCAAGGACTTAAAGTGACAATCTTCAAAAGTACAAGGACCAATGTTGCCATTTTCACATTTTCTAGAGACCAATTCTGCCAACTTTTAAACTTGAGGGACCAAAGTTGTAATTTTCTCAAACTTTTGATATTTTTCACCAAAGGACTAAATTTGACAACTTTTGATTTTAAAAGGACCTTTGGTGACTTTACTTTTGAAATTATGTGCTCAGGGACTGTTTTTGACAACTTTTGATACTTGGGGGACTAAAACTGCAATTTTTGCAAATTTGATATGTTTTTCATCTGATTTTGATATTTTTGCATTTAAAACACATAAAACACTGATTTGTGATATTTTCATCATTTTGATGTGTTTCTGAGTGTTTTCAGATGATTTTGCAGTTTATTTTGTACAAAAATGATGAGTATTTACACACTCATCAATCCCTCACACTGAGATATTGCTAGTCCCTAGCAATGATTTGAGAAAACATAATGGATTTTAATCTCTTTACCAAAAGCCATTACTTCTGGAGTAGCCAAATGTTTCAGTTCAAGTAAGAACCATGGTACACCGATAACCATGTGATTTTGAGCAAACCACCAGCTTTCAACGGATTTGATTACGTCTTTACCAGAAGCCGTACCCTTCTGGACTAGCCAACTCTTAGATAAATTATCAATATTATCTTTGGTGAGCTGATTACCAATTATGGATTTTCCACTGCCTTTACCACAAGCCATAATCTTGCGGGCTAGCCAACTCTTCATTTTTTAGGATATGGTGAGCTGAGAACCATACAATTTTGGGCAAATTGCAAGCCATATAAACGGATTTGATATATCTTTACCAAGAGCCGTTTGCTCCTGGATTAGCCAATCCTTTAGTCTTACAGACAAGGCGGACTGATAACCAAATGAGAAAGTGTAAAACACTTGCTCCAAAAAAAATTTTTGGCCAAAAACGGGGGAATCGGGTAGATAATATATGAAATTCGTGAGAATTCCCCCCCACACTTAGAAATGAATATTGCCCTCAATATTCAAAGTACCGGCGGTTATGCCGAAACAAAGAACGTAAAAGGGAAATATTACGGCCATTATTTATAAAGATTTTTTTTTTTTTTTTTTTTTTTTTTTTTTTAGATAATATATATATATATAACATGTGGGGTAACTCCCCCACACTTGGGGTAACTCCCCGGCAGCGGCGCCAAAAATTTGATTCGCGCAAAACCGTCAAAGCTAAATCACACAAGCCCGCCACTTGTGAATGGCGGACCGTAACCAGCTTAAAACAGCTTAAGCACAAATGCAATGAAGATCTGAGGAGTATAGTGTTTCCCCGGGTCGTTATGTCCCAGCGAGCTATGCAATGGATTATCAAACGTATAGTGATCGGGAGATTTGGACGGAAAAGGGATTTGAATTATGATTATAACTACAGAAAAAGCCAACAAATTACAACGGCTTAAATGCAAATTAAAGGAAATTAAAAAGATAAAATCTATTAAATAAACGCTATCACTATATTTAAAATGATGTTTTTTGTGATTTTATAAAACAAAATAACTTAAATAAACTATTTTAACTAAAACGTAAACTTAAATTATCTAAAAACGTGATTTAAAATAAAAACGTACGTTAAGTACAAAAATTACGCTGGAGCGCAAGATAAAACGTAAAATTTGTAAAATAAAAGTCCTACGAATGTAAAAACAATTTTCTCACGTACTACATGACAAAAGAAAATTTTAGGAAAAAGCCGGGTATTTTTTCGACTTTTATTTTATTTATTACGAATTAAAAACTAATTTAATCTAATTTAATAATTAAAAATACTAAATGATTTTGGAAAAATCTGAAAATTTCACTAAAAATACTTTAAGTAAAACTGGTTTTAAGAAAAATAAAAAAGTTGGACACTACTTTACGAAATAAGCAACTAATAAGCAAATAAGCTAACAAGCTAGAAACTGTTAATGGTACTTTAAATATTAAAAGGTGCAATATTAAACCTGAAAAGACCCTAGGGCAGTTGGTTTGAGGTGTTGTGTTGTGTCTTTGAGCAAGAGGTCAGGGGGTCGAATCCCACCCCTGTACCTTTTTGCAAACTATTTTTTTTGAAAATTTCTTTTTGCAACTTAATTATAAGGCAAAAACAAGATCTTTTTGTGAAAAAACTTTTTACAAAAACTTGGAATAAGCAGTTTCACAACTGCTTATGTCCAACAGTGGTGACAAATAAGCAAGCCAAACACCCCTTAGCAGATTTAAGCTAAATGAACTTTTGAATAAGCAGTAGGAATCATGCAAATAAGCATTTCAATTCAGAAATAAGCAGAAGCAAGTTGATATAAGCTAAAAGATGAGTGTAATAAGCAGTTTAGGAAGCATAAGCACTTGTTAAATGGAAATCTTAAGCTAAAAGGGAAATGAGCTTACAAGGAGAAATAAGCACTATGGGTAACCAAATAAGCTAAGTATAAACTAAACTGACCTTAGTACCTAATAAGCACTAAAGTAAACCTAAATAAGCTAAATGGGACAACTAAAATAAGCTAAAACAAATGTGCCTAGGCTGCTACAGTAACAGTACCTGATGTGGGTTTTTGACAGAATTTTGAAGCAATTTTAAGCTAAACTAAACTAAGGGCAAATAAGCTAAAGCTATGTCTAGGTGGGGATGTGAAGATACAAGAAAAACAATTTGGACAAAGTTTTGACCTAAAAATAAGCTAAAAAAAGAGGTTGAAACAGCAGCCTAGGCTGCTGTTTGTGTGCAGAATCAGAAAGACAGATGAGCCTTTTTTTTTTTTTTTTCAAAACTTGCAAACTTGTAATCTAAGCTAAACATACTTTTAAAAACTTGCTTAAACCTTGAACCACTTTGACTTTGAGAGTCAAAGTGGGTAAAAAGTAGTTTTAGACCCTCAAATAAGCTTAAACCAAACACCCCTTTAAAATCTGTTAAGCAAGTAAAAATTATCTAACTACTGAACCAACTTATACCAGTGATCAAACTGAGCTATCATGACCATATTACAACTATATAAACAGGTCTAATCAGTTGGTGATCACAGATACTCAAACAAGTATGAAATGCAAAATAGACTAAGAAATTGAAACTGAGAACTCACCCAAATGTATCCAAATTATTTGCAGTCCAAAACCAGAACCCAACCTAATCTATTCTAAGCTAGTTTAACCCCATATCATCCTCTGCATCACCCTTTTCCATCACCATTGCCAAATTGAGTCCTAGTTGACTTTCGTTGACCATGATTCAAAAATGCATGAAAATGAATTACAGGATTATCAAAAGCTTATAAGGGACTTAAATAAACTAATTTAAGCTTAAAATAAACTATTAACAACTTGGACAATGTGATTTGAAACTGAGGAAATTCAACAGTTAACCATAAACATGAAATTTTAGCACTACTGAAATTAACACTTGAAATAGGTCTCAATACACTTTAATAACTTACTTTGATAAAGTTTAACTTGAAATTACAACATTTAATTTAAACTAAAACAGTTTATTAAAAAACGACATTAAAGATGAAAAATAAAACTAGCTAACTTCTCTTTTCTTCTTTCTCTTTGCTCCCTTTTATACCCAGCTTGTTTCTCTCTCATGTCTGAACAAATCCCACTTGAAATCTAGAGCAATTGGTTGACTTTGTTGAGTTTTGGTCAAAAATTCAATTTTGGCGGGAAAGGGAGTTTTAACAGGAGAGTGAGGTTGAGTGTGGGTAAGGGAAGTAGTTAATGATTTCTTGGATGTAGTGATTGGAGGGGGGGACATGTGAAGGGATAAGGTGAGGAGGGTAGTGTGTAGCAGGGGAGTTGCAGGCTACAAGTGGGGAAGAAAGTGTTGGCGCCAAAAGGGTGATTAGTCAAACCTCTGTTTGACTTGGGAGTGTTATTAAAAAGGGTCCAAAATGTTTTGACAGGGAGTCCAAAATGGAAGGCAGGCCAAAAAGGTGTATAGGCATAATAATTATTAAGGGCCATATGTGTAACTTCTGAAACTTCAAGGACCTAGGCTGCCAATTCTGAAAAAGTTTCTCCAAGGACTAAAACTAACAATCTCACAAAGTACAAGGACCAAACTTGCCATTTTCACATTTTCCAGGGACTAATTCTGCCAATTTTCAAACTTGGAGGACCATTTTTGTAATTTTCTCAAAACTTTTTATATATTTCACCAAAGGACTAAATTTGACAAGTTTTGATTAAAAAATGACTTTTGGTGACTTTTCTTTTGAAATTATGTGCTCAGGGACTGTTTTTGACATCTTTTGAAACTTGGGGGGCTAAAACTGCAATTTTTGCAAATTTGATATGTTTTTCATCTGATTTTGATATTTTTGTATTTAAAACACATAAAACACTGATTTGTGATATTTTGATCATTTTGATGTGTTTCTGAATGTTTTCAGATGATTTTGCAGTTTATTTTGTACAAAAATGATGAGTATTTACACACTCATCAATCCCCCACACTAAGATATTGCTAGTCCCTAGCAATGATTTGAGAAAACATAATGGATTTTAATCTCTTTACCAAAAGCCATTACTTCTGGAGTAGCCAAATGTTTCAGTTCAAGTAAGAACCATGGTACACCGATAACCATGTGATTTTGAGCAAACCACCAGCTTTCAACGGATTTGATTTGTCTTTACCAGAAGCCGTACCCTTCTGGACTAGCAAACTCTTAGATAAATTATCAATATTATCTTTGGTGAGCTGATTACCAATTATGGATTTTCCACTGCCTTTACCACAAGCCATAATCTTGCGGGCTAGCCAACTCTTCACTTTTTAGGATATGGTGAGTTTGAAAAACATACAATTTTGGGCAAATTGCAAGCCATATAAACGGATTTGATAAATCTTTACCAAGAGCCGTTTGCTCCTGGATTAGCCAATCCTTTTGTCTTACAGACATGGCGGACTGATAACCAAATGAGAAAGTGTAGAACACTTACTCCAAAAAAAAAAATTTTTTTTTTTTTTTTTTGGCCAAAAACGGGGGAATTGGGTAGATAATATATGAAATTCGTGAGAATTCCCCCCCACACTTAGAAATGAATATTGCCCTCAATATTCAAAGTACCGGCGGTTATGCCGAAACAAAAAACGTAAAAGGGAAATACTACGGCCATTATTTAGAAAGATTTTTTTTTTTTTTTTTTTTTTTTTTTTGGATAATATATATATATATATATATATATATATATATATATATATATATATATATATATATATATATATATATATATATATATATATAACATGTGGGGCAACTCCCCCACACTAGGGTGGTACACACGGGTAAAAACCCATGTTCAGCTACTGTTTTTGATTACCGAGTCGCTAGCTTGACTCGACCCCGAATTCATTGGTTCATGGGGAAGCAAAGTGGAAGAAACAATCTCCATCGGAATTTCATTCAGGATGTTTGGACAAACATTTGAAGCACGTGAAAGTTCCACACCGATGAGATATACATAGAACCGGCTCAAAAATGATAAATGAAAATGCCGGGGTCAAAGATAGTGTCTTCATTCCCGAAGGAGTGAAGAAGAGAAGAAATCACAGTATATGTGAGGAATGGAATGAAGATTTTGATAACAATAAGGATCCATTCTTCATCATCTTTAATTTGAATTTGATCATTTAAGCTCATAGGGTGATTTTTAACAAAAACCTCGGGAGGAAGAGACGGGGTAGTGTCCTCAATGAGAAAACTCTTATGATAGAGCATGTCTCCCCCCCGGTCAAGATCAAGATCAAAATAGAAATGATCATACTCCGGAGGAGATATGATATGAGAGAGTTCACCGGAGAACTCCTCAGGATCTAGATCAAAGAGAAACGAATCATACTCAGGAAGAGAAAGATGAAAAGTGGGATTGCCACTACTCTCCTTTTTAGTATAATCGTCATCAAAGCGGAATACTTCAAATTCCGGAAAAGAATCATTGGAAAAAGCCTTAAGTTCAGGAATTGGTTCGGGCTTTTCCAAGTCACTATCCACAACAGGGATAGGAGATGAAGCTGACTTAGCACAGAA